>PVJC01001214.1:0-11065 GCA_004026665.1 Murina feae
GCCTCCGTTTCGCGTCCGTACCTTGGGCGCCAGGAGCTTCTGTTCAGTCTCAGAGCACTCCTCTTGCTTTCTAGGTGTAACGGTTCCCCTCCCTTGGTTCTGGAGGATGGCCGTTTATCTGAATGGTTGTATTTCTATAATATAGGTGTGGAGGCTGTGCATTTAGGTATATACCTCATGCTGCCATCTTGGTTTCTCCCTTAGTAGATTTTTAACTCATCAATACGAAATATGATTTTCATTTAAATATTTCTGGTATCTCTTTTTTTACCTGCTTTCTTCATTTTATATTTGCCTAACATATATTTTTGCAACTTTTAAAATAACTTCCACATTTTTTTATTTTAGAAGTATGTGTTCAAATGATCACATATTTGTATTTATTCCTTTTATTATACAAAGCTTGATATCCTTTGAACTTAACAGTAAAATTTTACCTTTTTTTCACATTTCATTATTTTTTTATTCTCATTTATGCCCTCCTTAATCTCCACCCATCTGCTTTTACCAAAAACATTTATGATTTTTTAATTTTTATGTGTTTCTAAATTTTTAAGTAAAATTACATATATTTAAAGTGTATCACATGATTGTCTGATATAGATATAATCTATATAGATATATAGATCATATAGTGATATGATTACTATAGTCAAGCTAATTAATAACTCATCTCACCTAGTAGTGTGTGTGTGTGTGTGTGTGTGTGTGTGTGGGTGGTGAGAGCTCTGAAATCTATTCTCTTATCTAATTCCTAGTACTGAATACAGTATCCTATATAATAAAAGCATAATATGCAAATTGACCATCCCTTTGGGACGCCTAAGCCACGCCCACCAGCCAATCAGAGCGACTGTATGCAAATGAACCCAGCCAACATGAAGGCCGGCACTCAGGGAACTGAGTAAACAGGCAGTTTCCGTTGCAGCAGGAGTGAAACTGTTTGCGGGCCACCTGGCCTTCTCTCCGCTCCAGGGAACAACATATTTGCAACAAAGTTTCAATGATAGAAGCCTTGGGAGCTAAAGCAAACAGCAGGCCAGGCCTGACTTCTAAGGAAAACATTGTTTCATTATAGAAGCCAGAGCTGAAGCAGAGAGGAGGTTTTGTTACTTGCCTAGGCCCCAGCTTAAAGGAACAGTGTATCAATTATAGAAGATAAACAAACCCCAGAAATCTGCTTCCAGCCAGCCTTGCTGGGACATTTGGTCAATGGGAGCTGTGGGCAGGCTGAAAGTCTGAAAACATCCATCAGCCCCTCACCCAGGCTGGCCAGGTACCCCAGTAGGGACTCAAAACCTGAAGGGACTGTGGGCAGCCTGAAAGCCTGAAAACACCCCTCAGCCCATCACCCAGGCTGGCCACACCCCAATGGGGTGAGGGACGCCACTGGGGGCTTGGCCAGCCTGCAAATAGCCATCAGCCCCTCACCCAGGCTGACCAGGCACACCAGCAGGTGGACATCCCCAGAGGGGTCCCAGACTGCGAGAGGACACGGGCCAGGCTGAGGGACCTCCTGAGTGCACAAATTTTTGTGCACTGGGCCCCTAGTTATTAATAATAATCATCATGTTGTTCATTAGATCTATATAGACTTATGCATTCCACACAACTGTAACTTTGTGCCCTGTCACATTTATATCTTCTTATGACTTTTTATGTTACACTAGAGGCCCACTGCACAAAAATTTGTGCACTTGGGGGAGGGGGGAGGTCCCTCAGCCTGGCCTGTGCCTACTCATAGTCTGGGACCCCTCGGGGGATGTCTACCTGTTGGCATGCCTGGCAAGCCTGGGTGAGGGGCTGAGGGCCATTTTCAGGCTGCCCACAGTCCCTTCAGGGTTCGGTCTCTACTGAGGTGCCTGGCCAGCCTGGGTGAGTGGCAGAGAGCCATTTCAGGCTCCCCACAGCCCCTTCAGAGTTCAGGTCCCTGCTGGGGTGCCTGGCTGGAAGCAGGTATCTGGAATTTATTTACCTTCTATAATTGAAACTTTGCAGCCTTGAGTAAAGCTCAGGGCCCACAGGGCCCTGACTTCATCCATTGCCCAGGGCAACTCCAGCTCCGTGGCTGCCGCCATCTTAGTTGAGTTAATTTGCATATTTGATCCTGATTGATTGGTGGGCATGGCTTGTGGGTGTAACAGAGTGAGGGCCAATTTGCATATTATTCTTTTATTAGATTAGATTTTATTCTTTTTTTAAAAAATATATTTTATTGATTTTTTACAGAGAAGAAGGGAGAGGGATAGAGAGTTAGAAACATCGATGAGAGAGAAACATCGATCAGCTGCCTCCTGCCTACCTCCCACCGGGGATGTGCCCGCAACCAAGATGCATGCCCTTGACCGGAATCGAACCTAGGACCCTTCAGTCCACAAGCCGATACTCTACCCACTGAGCCAAACTGGTTAGGACTAGATTTTTTTCTTTAGAAATGTTTTTTCTTTTCTTTTGCAGTTTCCAGTTTTACTTTTTTTAGTGATTTTTATAAGTTCTATTGATGGACAATTCTCCATAAATCTTACACATTCCTGCAAATCTTGTGAGCAAAGCTGTAACTGCCCTTTGTTCCAAACTATCTGTTCCATAATGTTTATATAGTGAACATCCTTGGAAGGAAGAAAGGTAGGATTTTTCTCAGGAGCAAAGAGCAAGTTTGATTAGCACCATGGAAGGTAGAGATTGTTGTTTCTTTTGGAGGCAGAGAACAGGCATGTTGACTGTCCATTAAAAAAGATTCAGGTTCCCTAAACCCATGGTTCCTCTTCAGTAATAAAGATCATTGCATGTGCCTCTGCAATGTGTTATCTAGTTCTCTTCATGTCATCCTCTGGGAATTAGAGCTCAAGTAAACAGGACAAATATGCAGTAATAATGTGTTTTGCCTTTGACCAATGAGTTTTCTGTCTTTTGCCAGCATCCATGAAATTTGACAGGCTAATTTGTTAGCTTGCCAAGTCAGGTAACCTCTCACACCCCTCACAGTTCTTGACAATTTGTATATATAATTTCTAGTCCGCTGTTGCAATATTTCTTGACATGAGGTGTGTGGACCATGGGAGCACTTTGTGTCTAAATAAGAACATTTCGAGTGTGATCTCTTGAGGAAAAATGTCCATTAGCACCACCAGATCCTTTTGAGCTAGCTTCAGATGGACTGGAGCTAATGGCAATAAGAGTTAGAATGAATTTGAAAGTATGAATTGTCAGGAATAAGAAAGTTTATAAACCCTAAAGAGAGATAGCCCTAGAGTGGGTAAGGTGAGCAGTGGTGATTCTACATGAGAAGATGCATGAATCATCAGAGCAGTAATGGGCACTGTGACTTCCTAAGAGCCCTAGGGCCTGGACACCTTGGGGTCCTACACCCTCTAAGATAAGCAGGAGTCAGAAGGCTCTGGAGGAGGGCAATGTCTCTGGTACACTGCTGGTTTGGGTTCTATTCTGAGGCTTATAGTAGTACATAATAGCTGATTTGGACCTAAATATCAACCATTGTTGTAATCTAAGTTTCTCTGTGATAGCTTCTATTGTTTGAAAGCCTGTAGTATATGGTTATACATGTTTACAGTCTAATACTATTAATCTAATTATTATAAAGAAAGGAGCCTATCTGAGAAAGACAGCCTGAGTCCTTCTCAGAAAAGTGGCTGCAAAATAGAAATACAAGCTGGGTCTGAGTAAGGGGGAAAGACAAGTCCCTAAATTATTGGCAGATTCAGCCCCACAGCTGTCCATATGGCACAGACCAAGGGTTCCTGAGAGGAAATTGCCAAGACCAGCAAATCCCAGATCCACTTTCTTTCCCCAGAGGTACCTACAGGAGGTCCATAGTGGTGCTAACTATAGTGCCAAACCTGGGGACTCACTCTAGAGCTAAAGGCTTAATGGGAGATGCTTGGCACCCAGCTCCAGCTGATACAAAGGAAGCCATTATCACTTATTGCTTGTGAAAAAGCAATGACACTCAAGGACTGGTTCTGGTGTTAGCATACCAGCAATGAATGGGCTCCTGTTCTACTGGTTGATTTCACTGCAGGTTTCCATAGTTATGGGCCCTGAGGCTCTGAAACATACATCCTGCCAAGTCTCCATCTGGTGCCATTTACATTCCCTGTACTTATGCTGGTACCTGTGCAAGTACCAGACAGCACTGCTGTTTTCCAAGACCACTGGATCACATGATAAAAGCTAAAGGATTATAGTAATTGAACAGATCACTGCACCCAATTATTATGAATGAAATGGACCTCTCTCTTACTGCCTCTGGAGGCAAATGTCTGAAGCCCTCCTTACTGAGGTTGCTGTTTGCTCTGAGATGTGTTAGCAGAAGTATCTGAAACCTTTGGCTTTGAAATACTGGATCTGAACTTGGTTCCGGCCATTTTGGGCTAAAGAATAGGAACCAGGCAGTCATTCTAAATGGCTGCTGGTGATTGTTGGAAATAGAAGGCATACAAATGAAAGTAGCTTAGGATAGTACATAAAGTATAATTACTATTTCTTTTTTCATTACTGGAACCATCATTATTAGATCTGTGTTGCTTGGATCTTACTGCCCATGTGAGGAAACAATGGATTCCAGATAGGATGCAGTAACATCCCTAAAGTTTGAAGTTGTCTTTCCTCCAGGATGTTTCAAAATAATCCTTTCTCATTTCAGTCTTGCTACAATAGGGGTGGAAGCAGCAACAATGAGATGGAAATGATGATTGATTCAAATTATTGAGAGGCAGGACAAGGTACCTGCAATGGATACCTTACAATGCTGTCAGTCTCACGGCAGTGTTCAAAATCACCAATAATTGCATTCATGTATCTATAAACTATTTTCAAGCTTGGATTTATTTCAGGACATAAAAGAGATTTGTAAAAAGGAGTTTGTAACCACGACCAGAAATGAGCCCCCCCCAAAAAAAATTTGTAAAGAAATTAATCACCAGTCATAGGTACAAACTTCCTCACTTTTTTCTAGTCATGCTTAATTGTTTGGGTTTGATTTGTGAGAAAACAGGATTGCCTCTGCTTCAAATGAAGTTATTTTCCATTTTTTTCTCATTTGATATAATCTTGGGGAAAAACATAGATATCCCTTAAGAGAGACAAACAATTCACGTCATGAAAATGGGCTGCATAAAACTGTAATAAATACATATTCAAGGGCATAAATATGTAGCAACACACTGCGGCTAAAAATCAAATATGTGGTAGGATTTCCTCTAGGGAGGGAAACAGGCTGCATCAAAAGCAATTTACTCTTTCCCTGAAGGCCCCGAATGTCCCACATTCTCCATTCACACATCCTGCCTTCTGGAACACTCCTGACATTAAGAATTGGTAATATTTTCATGTGTTCTTGTTTCCAAATCATGGTGTCACTTCTAGGCAGGTGGGGTACAAATTCGTATCTCTTAGAATAATAGCTATTGCCTCGCTTTCTCTAAATGCTCAAGACAGTAATTTACATCTTTCTTCTCAGGATGTAGAGCATAGATTTTCATCTCCCACTCCAAATGAAGTTTTATCTTTCTGTCCACAGTGACAATGGGAAGAAAGCTAAGTTCACTTTGCTTTTCATATTTTCCTCACATATAAATCTTGTTAATACTTTTAAAATTACAAACCGTAAAGCAAAACAATCCTTTTGCTGTAACTCCGTGTTACAAGCTCCAGTCTTTTCACCAGACACCAATTTCTAACAAATTTGCTGTTTAGGTGAGGGCTGGGCAAAGAAGGCAAAGCACAGGAAAGCCCATGACCTTTACGCAAAAAAGGCGGAGAACTTTGGTCCCCAGCCCAATAGATCTTGGTGAGGGTACATGCTTCCAGCTGCACCTGCACCGTCTCCCCTAATTCGTGACTTCTAACCTAATCCCAAGCTTCCCAGACTTCAGCCAAGCGTGATGGTTATGCATTTGCCTTTCCTGCCCAGCAACGAAGTCCAAGTGAAAGCCTGGTTCAAAGCTCCACCTCCCTTGCTGGGCCATAGAGTTGTTCTGATGATGGAAAAGTTAGTTATTTTAGATTCTTAATATGGTGCAATATAGGAGTTGGCTGCTGTCATCATCATTATTGCTATCATCACCATCATCATCATCATCACCATCATCATCATCATCATCTCACAGCTCTCTTGTGTTATTATAGTGGGGTTATTTTTAGTTCTTTGTTGTTTTATTCTATTGCATTCTCACCTTAAAATTTTGACTTTTTGTTTCAAATTTCTTTAAAAAAATAGTCTAATGCCTTGTTTCATCAGGCTCAACAAAATTATGTCCTAATTTTGTTTCTTAATATCTTATTATTCCACAAGAAATCAGCCTTATCTCTTCACTTGAGAAATATTCATCAATGCTTTCAAATGACCGATGAACGGATGCTGCACACAGCTTTAACTTGATCTTTACTGTTTTCTCAAGAAGTGAGCAATGAACAAGTAGTAAAAGTAATCAGTAAGTGGAATAATTTATGACTAAATTTTTTTCTGTTGCTTAAGTAACAAAGAAATCTAACCCTACAATTGTGGAGGAGAGCTGGTTGTTGGGGAATAGTTAGCAAGATGACAGGAGAAGCCAGAAGGAAGTTCCTCTCTTAAAGGTAGAATGCACACACTTCTAAGTTTTTGAAGAAAATAATACCCAGTGCTTGAACTGGAGTAAAGTCTGCTCCATCTTTGCATTACTTAACTGCTACTTAATATAGAACTTGAACAGCTTAACATAAAAGTATGTCATATGTGGATGGGTGCCAGTCTTATGCACTGGTTAATTGCATCATCCCACAAGTATTATTGTGGGTAATTGCATTACCCACAAGTACAGGGTAAGAATCTTTGAATTCAGAAAGCCATAGATGCTACTAGTTCCACTATTGTCTTTATCCATTTTCTTTCATTATTTTTCCCCTTATATTTTATTCACCTTGATTCTTAAGGCACATGCTTGATGCAATTTTCTTCTGTCTCTGCTGTTTTTTGAATGAATGTATTTAGTTATTACTTTCGTGACAGATGTTTTTATATAGGTTTTTACTCTCCTTGTTTTCTCCAAATCTCTTATTTTTTCTTCTATATTTTCCATCTCTTTGTCTCTTTCTGGTGTTTTCTTTAAGAGTTCTTCCACCTTATTTTCTAGCTCCTTTGTTTGTTTTTGGTTGTGTCACACTGCTATTTAATCCATCTATTGAGTGTTTATTTTAATTAATATGTAGCCATATACCCAGTATCTCCAACTGATTTATCCCTATAGCTGCTTCATGCATTTACTATTTTAATATCCCCCTTCATATTTTGCATTTATTTATCAAGTTAATTTTAAATTCTTGTTCTGTTTTGTCCTTTTAGTCTAATTTAGCAGGTTTGGTTATTCCATTTGTATTTTGTTTTTCTTTTACTTTCACAACGCTTTTGATGGTTGAATGTCTATTTTTGATAGGAGAGAAGAACAGGGATATCAGCTTTTGACAGCTTTTGAGGGCCTGTGCCTTTCCTGAGGAGGAAAAGGAATACAACTCCATATGTCTGTGCCCCCCACTCCCAGTAGAGGAATCTGAATCTCAGACCTCAGTGAAATTCTCTGTACTCATATTGCTCCTTTCCAGGAGTTGCCTTCCTCAGTGTAATCTCTTGCCCACAGGCTGCTGTTTGAAGGGCAATAAGGAAGAAAGATATTGAGGGTCTGGACTACCTCCCTGGAACCATGCTTATCCCTGCTCCCTTTGTCCAGGCTCCAACACCCACAGTGTTACACCATACCAACGCCTCTAACTGACACTGGTATGATTCTGCTGTTTATTCACATGACATTAGAGGCAGAGCACACCATGCTCAACGAAGGACACATAGGTCGACAACTGATTTTCAAGAGTCTCCATGGATTTTCTGCTTGTACCAATGGTGCAAAAGAGAAAGACTTTCTGTTTTGCTTTTATTAATCTTCATAATAAATAGGATGGCCAATTCCCTATATCAGCTTAAGTTTAATCTAATAATTTATGAAAACCTTTCCTCAAATATTAGTATGTATAGATTTTTTTTAAAGAATATCCGGCTAGGGCAGGATATGACATTTCTTAACTCTCCATCACAATTATACTCAGAACAAGTACAGGGTACATATAATAGAACACATATGATACAAGGCAAGGCAAGTTTCCTTTACATCTCTGGATTTTCTTTTGCATTTCATTTTGATAGTTTTTTTCTCCATCTTTAAATGTCCACTTTCACTCCTCCCACTCTATACACTCACCTCAGATGGATTCAGTCATTGCATACCTTTACTTATTTTCTATAATTTTTGTCTTATAAATGTGTTTCCTCAGCCCAGGATAATTATCTAAACATGAGCCCATATATACAACTACCTATTGAATTATTGTCTTTGCAGATGACTCTAGACTAGCTTCTTGGACAGGCAACCTGTGCAGTCACAAGGGCCCGGTGCTGGTTGAATGCTCTAATGCCTTCACCTTGAAATTAAAACAAAGACCCTGCAAATGATATAGCCAGTTCTGGTCTCAAAGTAATGTTAAACAAAACATGCTCATATCAACTCCCTCCCCCAAGCGTTTCTTTTTCCCTGTCCCTTGATCAGTAAAGGGCAGCCTTTCACCCAATTCTCCTTGCCAGAGACCCTGAGCTAAACCTATTTAACCCCTGCCTATTCCTTACACCACAGACCACCAATCTTCAAGGAGCCTTCATGTTCATTCCTTAACATCTATTGACATCTACTTCTTTCTAATCTATTAGGGGCCTGGTGCACGAAATTTGTGCACTGGTGGGGGAGGGGCAGGGAGGAATCCTTAGCCCAGCCTGCCCCCTCTCACATATTGTCCTACTGATGGCTTAGGCCAGCTCCCTGCTCCTCTTGGGGAATGGGCCTAAGACACAATCTGGCCTCCCTTTGTGGGAGGCAACCAGGCTAATCAGAGGAATCCACCAGCCACATCACCCCACTGCTGCAGCCACTGCCAGTCACCACAGCCACCAAGGTGTTTTCATCAACATGGACTCCAGTTCCTTCATCATGAAGAAATGACAACTTTCTTTAGGCATTTTCAAGATGTGTCTTTCATAGGTTATGATATTTCTTTCTTTCTTTTCTTTTTTTTTTTATCCTCACCTGAGGATATGTTTCCATTGATTTTTTAGAGAATGTGGAAGAGAAGGGAAAAACAGAGAGAAACATCAAAGTGAGAGGAACACTTTGATTGGTTGCCTCTTGCATATGCCCTGACCTGGGCCCTGGCCACAGAGGAGCCTGCAAACTAGGTACATGGCCTTGGTCAGAACTGAACCCAAACCCTGCAGTCAGCAGGCTGAGGCATTATGCACTAAGCCCAACCAGCTAGGGCAGGATATGACATTTCTTAGCCCTCCAGCAGTGGGCCTTCATTTTTTTTTTTCTCCAGGAGTGAGGTGGAAAAACACTAGATCACCTAAGGGATTCTTATTACTCAAGTTACTAAGAATATTACTAGTGGCATATAGGGAGCTTAGGCAATGAACGGTCAGAAAAAGTGTTTCCTCTGTAGTTCACTCTGATCACGAACTCCACCCCTGCCCCTCCAATCCCAGCTCCACCCCTGCCCAGGCCTATAACCTCTGGCTGAGGCTTCAGGCCTGGGCAGAAGACCCCCAAGACCCTCCAATCACTGGCTTCACAGAGCCCAGGCCTCTGTGATCACCAGCTGTGATCCTGCCCCCTGCCATCGCCGGCTCTGTCCCTGCCCCACTACAGACTGTGGCCAAGGCTACAGGCCTGGGCAGGAGACCCCCAGACCTCTGCATTGCTGGCTGTGCCCCTGCCCCTCTGATCACCAGCTCTACCCTTGCCCAGGCCCTGAGAAAACTGGCTCCGCCACTTTTCAACTGCAGCCTCTGACCAAGGCTATAGGCCTGGGCAGTGGACCCCCAGACCCCAGCTTTGCTGGCTCCACCAGTGCTCAGACCCCTGCAATTGCAGACTCTACCCCGCCCTGGACCCTGCAATCTTTGGCCTTGCCCCTGCCTAGGCCTGAGGCCTCTGGTCCAGGCCTTATGCCTGGGTAGGGCACCCTCATACCCCTCCAATCACCAGCCCTGCCCTTGCCCATGCCTGAGGCCTCTGGTGAAAGCCTCTGGCCTGGGCAGGGACCCCCAGCCCCCTCTTATCTGCTGTTCTGCCCCTTGGACCCCCCACCTCCCCTGCCACCTGCCTGGCTAACAGGCCTGACCACTTCAGTGACAGGGCTGAGTTGGACTGGGCGCTGCCATCTCGTGGCTATGGGGGTGGCCATCTTTGTGATGGAGTGATGCCTAATTTGCATATTACTCTTTTATTAGATAGGATAAGCTACCACCTACATCAAATGACCACCTTCTCTTGTTTGCCCTCTTGCAGTAATTCCATCTTCCCACCTACACTTCCTGTGCTGTGTGCCCCTCCGACACATTCCCTTCCCTGGAAGATATGATCCCTGGTCTTCCAACACCAAGAGGTTTATGATCTATGGGGACTATAGAAGAAAAAGGAACCTGTAAAATGGGATAGACCAATATACATGCTAATAGACAATTAAGTTGTATGCTGTAGGACCCTTTTGAATGAAGGCATTCTAATTTGGAGTGATGGAGGAGAGAGGTCAGGTAAGGATTTTTATTTTAATACTAGGGACCCGGTGCATGAAATTCGTGCACGGGGGGAGGGTGGGGGTCCCTCAGCCCAGCTGCCCCCTCTCACAGTCTGGAACCCCTCAGTGGATGTTCTATGATGGCCCCAGTCTGCCAGGTGCCTTGTGTGTGTGTGTGTGTGTGTGTGTATGTGTGTGTGTGTGACCACTGGGGACCTGCCCCTAGCCACATCTGAGGCTCAGAGCAGTCCTCCTGTGTGTGTCTACCTGCTGGGGGCCTGCCCCCAGGCTTGGAGCAGGCATCCCCTCTATGTTGATCTCTCAAACTCTTGCCCTCCCCTGCATGTTGTTCTCTTTTTTTGAGCTGTGGTCAGGGCTGGGTGCTGTCTGCCTCCCAAGCTTGCCTACTGCCCATCTTCCTCCAGCCACCAGGAAGCAGGGAAAACCCCAC
>PVJC01001214.1:11165-98470 GCA_004026665.1 Murina feae
AAGCAGGCCACCGACTCTTTCCCACTCACCGGTCCCCTGCTGCCTTCCTTTCCCACTCCCCGGTGCCGCCAAGGGGTCTGGGGAGCTGCCAAGCAGGATCCTGGCCCCTGCAGCCTTGCTTTCCTGCTCCCCGGTGCCCTGCAAAGGGCCTGGGCAGCCACCAAGCAAGCCCATGACCCACATTGCCTCTTTCCCACTCCCCAATGCCCTTCAAAGGGCCTGGGAAGCCGCCAAGCAAGCCGAGACCCCCTGCCGCCTCTTTCCCGCTCCCCAGTGCCCTGCAAGTGGCCTGGACACCCGGCAAGCAGGCCCCTGGCCCCCACCGCCTCTTTCCTGCTCCCCGGTGCCCCACAAAGGGCCTGGGCAGCCACCAAGCAGGCCGCCAACCCTGCCACCTCTTTCCCACTCACTGCTCCTGGGTCCTGCGCTGTTCCGCCCTGCAGTCGCTCTGTGCACTCGGGAGGTCCCTCAGCCCGGCCTGTGCTCTCTCACAGTCTGGGACCCCTCTGGGGATGTCCACATGCTGGTATGCCTCACCAGCCTGGGTGACAGGCTGATGGCTGTTTGCAGGCTGGCCAAGCCCCCCAGGAACGTCCCTCACCCCATTGGGTTGTGGCCAGTGTGGGTGACGGGCTGATTGGTGCTTTCAGGCTTTAAGGCTGCCCACAGCTTCCATTGACCCAATGTCCCAGCAAGGCTGGCTAGATGCAGGTTTCTGGGGTTTGTTTATCTTCTATAATTGATACACTGTTCCTTTAAGCCAGCCTTCTAACGAAGCCTCCTCGCGGTGTCTATAATGAGACAATGTTACTCTTAGGCCTGCTGTTTCCTTCAGCTCCTAAGGATTCTATGATTGTTATATTGTTTCAAACACGTGTTTTGCTAGAGCCAGTTTAAGCGGAGCGGGCGCAGTTTCACTTTCACTTCTGCTGCAACGGAAGCTGCCGTTTACTCAGGTCCGTGAGTGGCGGCCTCCATGTTGGCTGGGCTAATTTGCATACAGCCGCTCTGATTGGCTGGTGGGTGTGGCTTACCCCATCTCGGAGAAACGGTTAATTTCAATATTATGCTTTTATTAGTTAAGATTATAAAGTTGTGATATATTAATTTTAAAAGATACTTTAAACATTTGATTTAAATACTTTTTCTGCTCAAAACAAAACAATATGTCTAATCCTGTTTTTTTTTATTGGTAATTAATTTTGCAGCCTTGATACCAATTGGCAATGCATCTCCTTTTTCTCTATAATTCATCCTTAATTGTTGTGGGATTTTTCTTTCTGAAACAGATTATGCCACTCTCCTAAATGCTCCAAAGGGAGTATAAAATGAAGTTCATCCTCTTTAGAATAGCAGGTACAATCTTTCATCAGCTGGGTCCAGCCTCTCTTCTAGCCTCATTCCCAACCTATTTCTGTCTTTCCATGCATGCTTCCCATCAACCACTGCATATGATTGGACAACGCCCTGTCCATTCCCATGGGTCTACTCTCTTTGGGCTATTCCCCAGCCTGCAGAGTTCTTCATACCTTTGCCTATCTGGCAAGCACTTACCATTTTTTAAATTCTTACCCTTTTATCATAATTTCTCTCTTCATTTCTCTTAGCAATTCCTTGACTCTTCAATCCTTCATTCCAGGCAATAAATTGCTCTACTAGTTATATACATTGCACTACTACAGTATTTACTATATGCATATTGTCAATTTTGAGGTATACTTTTTTTACATTTAACATCTCAGGAATAAGAATGTGTCTTATAACGGCAAAATGTTATTATTTGGCAGAATTTATTCCTTAGTATCACATAAAATAATGGTTCACATCTTATAGTTGATGGCATCTTAGATTAGATGAAATATGATAGTTCTTTATTATGAGTCAGCCTCTATTTCTAGACTGTGGATTGCTTGCTTATATACTGCAATACTCTAAATCACATGATGCACAATATGTATGTATTCCACAAATAAAAATATTCTCTAATTGAGTGAGTGGTACATGTACTAAAGCCCAGAAAATAGAAGAAGTGTTAAAAAGCAGTGTAATTTTGACAGGTGAATTGTGAATAAGTTCTGTGATTTGTATTGATGCCTGTTTCTTATCTTTAATATTGCATTATAATTGTGTCAAAATGTTATCATTTGAGGAACTATGATTAAGGGTACATGGGATCTATCTAAAATATATTTTGCAACTTCCTGTGGACCCAGAATTATTTATAATCTAAAGCCTTTTGTTAGGAATAAATCCAGAGAAATCCATTCAGAAAACAATATAGGTTTGACACCATGGTAGACTGAAGTCAGAGTAACTCTCCAGATTTCTTGCTGGTAATGAATTTTGCAGACCTGATACCATATCTACCTTGTTCATGTAACTGGTGAACAGAATTCATCAGGTGTCTGTTCAAAGCCTCTAGGTATTAAAAGACACTAGAGGCTCAGTGCATGAAATTCATGCACAGTAGGGTTCCTAGTGGCTGCCTACAGGGAACTCCTTTCATTTCATGCCACCCCCTGGTGGTCAGTACACATCATAGCAAGTGATCAAACTCTCAGTCAAACTCCCAAAGGTGACACTTTGCATATTAGGCATATATATATATATATATATATATATATATATATTCCTCTGCCTCTTTTCTGTGCCACTCAAACAATGAAAAATCCTAACATCACTTCTTATCCAAAAAAGTGGTCTAATCTCTGTAGTCAAATGCACAGTCTGTGTAATAGTTAAAATTCCAAATCTCATGTAATGTTAAAGCTTTGCCTACTGGTTGAGTTTACTGCAGTAAAGAGGGCTGATGACTGTTTTCTGGTTACTCAGCTTCTACTCCCATCCCTTGCCCTCTCTTCCTCAGGTACTTCAGGTTCTAGGTTGGTGGGGGAGGCAGAGCAGGTAATAGGTAGGAACAAAGTCTATAGTTGACTGGCGCCATGGCAAATGGACAATGGGTTCTTCTGGGACTGGAGGGTTTTAGAGCCAACACTCTCCAGACTTTGCAAATGAGCAAAGCAGACTCTCCTCCTCAGAGACACCTTAGTGTGTTTCTCAGGTTGGGAGCTTCCTAGTAGTTCTCTTGGCAAGGGTGAGGTCTCTGCTGAATGCTAACTGCAGTAAGCCCTCAGTGCAACTCAGTTCCTCTCTGCTCTGCTGCCTTAGGTCGCTAACACAGCCTCTTGCCTGGGAGGCCTCTGCAGGTTCAACACCAGCCCCAAACATCAGGAACACTATCAATCTCCTCAATCTTACAACTCTGCCTCTCACAAGAATGCGTACAAAGAAGAACCCCCCACACACACACACACACATACACACACACATTCCTTTGCCCATGTTGGGAGTAGGAAAATGGGAAAAATGCCACACCATTTCAACAATTCCCAAACTTAGTAGCTTCTTAATTTTCCAACTTTGACACTTTCATATGTTTGCAGAAGCTGTTTGCTAAGGCTTATAAAATTAGTGGTGCACCAGCTCCTAGACAAGTCCTGCTGTCCCACTGTACCTGCCATCCATGGCCTAGGGCATCAGCCTAAACAGAGGAAGAAACACTGCCTTCTTCGCAGCTACTTCATTAATTTGTTTTATGACACAAGGGTATGAAGCTCTTAATATCAAGATAACCTATCACTAACAGCAATGTCCTTTCCAGACAAGTGCTTTTTTAAAAAATCAACGATTTAAAAAGACCAGTTTCTTTAAGTTTGTTTCCAAATCACAACATGTATTCATTTAAAATACTTAATCGTTTTATCATGTTCAAGAACAACTATATTTCTGTTAAATAGAACATGAGGAGTAAGGAAAGTTCAATTGTAAATAAAATAAGATTAAATCAAATAGAATTAACAATGTATATATGCACATATAAGATATATAAGTTACTTCTGTATTTTAGCTGGCATTATACTTTAAGCACTTTTATTAAAAAGAATATATCTTCAACAGAGATATTTCATCAGTATTTCTAAATCTGAGACGTAAATACTAAACATTTTTTAGTATAAAATAAAATCTACACACATTTGTTGATGAGTTTCAGATCTAATTTTCCCAAGATAATGAGCATTTTATATATATACTAGGGGCCTGGTGCACAAAAATCTGTGCACTCGTGGGGAGAGGGGGTGGTCCCTCAGCCTGGCCTGTGCCCTCCACAGTCTGGGACCCCTTAGGGGATGTCCTACTGATGGCCACAATCTGGCAGGCATGTGTGTGTGTGTGTGTGTGTGTGTGTGTGTGTGTGTCCACTGGGGTCCTGCCCCCAGCTGCACTGCAGAAGCTCAGAGAAGGCGTCCCATGTGTGCGTCCCCACTGGGGGCCTGCCTCAGCTCCATCAGAGGCTGGAAGCAGGCACCCCATGCGTGTGTGTGTGTGAGTGTGTGTGTCTCTGCTGGGGGCCTGCCTTCAGCCACATCAGAGGCTCGGAGCAGTCGCCGTGTGTGCGTGTGTGTGTCTCTCTCTGTGTGTGTACGTCTCTGCTGGGGGCCTGCCTTCAGCCACACCACGGAGGCTTGGAGCAGGCACCCCTCTGTGTTGATCTCTCAGGCTCCTGGCCTCGCCTGCATGTTGTTTTCTCCTTTGAGCTATGGCCATAGATGAGTGCTGCCTGCTGGCCATGCTTGCCTGCTCATGGATGTCCCAAAAACCCAGGAGCAGGCCCCGCTGCGGGCTTCCCATGGGCTGCCTGCTCATTCTCTCCTTCTCCCAATGGCTGTGGCAGCCAGGAGCAGGCCCCCTAATGCAGGCTGCCCACCAGCTGCCTGCGTGCTCAGCTCCTGCTCCTGATCACCGCAGCGACTGGAAGTAGGACTCCAAACTCCAGCTGCCCATGGGTCTCTCCTGCTCCCAGATCGCTGTGGCATCCAGGAGCAGGTACCCGAACGCAAACACGGGAGCGGCCCACCGGCCACCCATGCATTCGCTTTCCTGCTCCCGATCACCATGGTGGCCAGCAGTCCCCGCTGCAGGCTGCCTGCTGGTGGAACGTGCCTGCTCCAGGGCAGTGTGACCTACTGAGGTAATGCCTGTTCAGTCCTCCCCGCCCCCGCCAAAGCCCGCCCCGCAACCCGCGCCTCACCTGCTGCTGCTTGCTGCTTGCTCTGTGGCTGCCGGCCTCCATCTTGGCTGGGTTAATTTGCATACAGCCGCTCTGATTGGCTGGTGGGCATGGCTTAGGCATCCCGGAGAGATGGTCAATTTGCATATTACTCTTTTATTAGATAGTATATACATCTAAACTAATAAAAGCGAAATAGTAAAATTAACCGTTTCTTTGGGACGCCCAACAGCCAATCAGAACAATGGTATGCAAATTAGCCAAGCCAAGATGGCGGAGGCCTAGGCTGGCAATGGAGCAATCCCACCCGCGCTCGCAAGGGCAGAAGCCTGGCCTTTGCCCTTGCGTGCTCTGGCGGTCAGTTCTGGACAGTGGCGGCGGCTGCAGGGCCGGGCGGCCTCCCAGGCCCCTGGTTATATGGCCGGGACTGGCAATAGAGTGATCGTGCCAGAGCACACAAGGGCGGAGGCCTGGCCTCTGCATGTGTGTGCCCTGGAAGTCGATTCAGGGCAGTGGCGGTTGGCAGCAGGGCCGGGAGCTGGCTGCCCAGGCCCCGGCCCTGCAGCCTGGGCCTGGGAATAGAGCGATCGTGCCAGTGCTTGGTTCTGGACGGCCTTGGGTGAGAGCCGGCCGGGCCCTCAGCTGGGGCTGGCAATAGAGCAATCGTGCCCACGGTGGTTCCAGACAGCGGTGAGCAGCCACAAGGCCGGGAGCTGGCAGCCCAGCCCGGCCCTGCGAGGCCTGGGAATAGAGCAATTGAGCCCACACTACCTCAGAGGCTCAGTGGCGGGTGCTTGAGGTGGGTACCCCCCTTGGGGTCATGCCTGAGCATCCTCTGCCCCCGCGCAGAGCCTCTGCCACAGGTCCAGCCACCTGCTTCCACCCTGGAGGCCTCCATGGGGCGTGTGTGAGTGTGTGCCTGGCTCCACCCCCGTGTGTCTGCTCAGCAGCATGGCCCCCCCAAGGGACCATGCACTAGCATCCACCCCCTGGCCTGCCACCCGGCTCTGCACCAGGTGTGTCCCCTCAGTGGTGGAAGCCCACCAGGTATGTGGGATGGTAGGCCACCCGGCTGGAAACGTCCACGCCGGCACTCACCAGCCATCCCACCCCCCCAGTGCATGAACTCTGAGGGGGCTGTGGCCAGCCTGAAAACAGCCCTCAGCCCCTCACCCAGGCTGGCCATGCATGCCAGCAGGTGGACATCCCCCCCCAGGGTCCCAGACTGTGAGAGGGCACAGGCCAGGATGAGGGACCCCCTCCTCCCCTCGCTGAGTGCACAAATTTTTGTGCACCGGGCCCCTAGTATATATATATGTGTGTGTGTGTGTGTGTGTGTGTGTGTGTGTGTGTGTGTATATATATATGTAAAATTACTAGACCTTGCTCCTAATGTGTATTGAATTTTTGAAATACTTTTCTGAAGTGGCTTTGTGTAATTTTGATTATCTTGTTTAATAAGGCATTTAAAAACAAAACAACAAATCTGAATTAAATATCCACTCTTTAAAGTCTAAGTCAAAGGCTATACACATGGAAGGCTGAAAAATAACCAGCTTTTAAATTCTGTCCTTTCAACAATACAACTGCACTTTCAAATGTGCTTTGTTGTTTTCTTTTAATTCACTAAAATTAATCTTATAGATGTAGATGCCAGATTTGCATTAATTAAAACTCTACTGTAGAAGCCAGGCTTAATTGCAATCAAATTTGCTTAATTATGCATGGCGAGAGATTCCCAAACGAGAAAGGTTTTAGTAAGGATTTTGTTTTTTTGCATTGACAAAATAAATTGAAATTGTCATTTTTTTGTGTTTTATGTAACACTTGTAAATAATTTGTGGAGCACCTTAAGTCTTCTATGTAAAGCAATGTTATTGCTTAAGTAATTATAACAATCTGCATTTTTCATTGTTAATTGTGGGTGTCAGACTCATTAATTTTAATTTAGAGACTGTAATGAAATTAAGAAAATTTTATGCTGATCTGCTGAAACTTGTCTTACAGGAAGTTGTTTAATACAACTAAAGTTTGAAAAAGTCAAGGCTCAGTTTTGTAATTTGTATTTCAACCAATATAATCATTCCTCAACAGTTTTTCAGTAAAATCTGGTTTCGATACAAACCCAGATCAACTTTATGAATAATTTTGGTTTTTAAAAATCACTTGATGTTTTAGTAAAGCAGTAATTAAATTTAAATATAATTTAGAATTATACCTTTGGTTAAAGAAAATCTACCAACATTAGAATATAGTTTCAATTCTATATTATCTGTTTTCCTTAGGAAATTACGTTATTGGGAGGGGAAAAAAAACAGACATAACCAAAATTAATTTAATCATTCTTAGATCAATGGATTATCAGTGCTATTTAATTCACATTTAATCTGAATCATTGTAATTATTTTGTCTCAGCTATCTGTCATACACCCATAGCTTTAAAAATATCTGTAATTTTAGTTGATTTTTAAATATAAATTTAAAACAAATTAATTCATTGGAGATTAGTAAAGCATACATTTTAAATAAATAAGTAAATGAAAAGGAAAAATAATAGATCTTTTTTATTTTCATTTAAGATGTTACACTTTGCTCTTAAAGCCTGTTTAATCTTTAAGTGTAAAATTATTAATATAAAAACATAATGGAAACAGAAAGTATCTTTCATGCTTATTTAGTAGCAATTCAATTCTTAAGGAAATTAGCTAAAAAGCTTTCACCTCAATTATTATTCATCCAATTAAAAATTCCAAAACAATTACTATAATTCTGCTTAAAACTAAGCGTGAAAGTTCAGTAGTCAAACACACTTAGAATTGTTGACTGTCTCGAGAAGAAAGTGACAAAGCAAAGATTATTCTGTAATTAAGGCTAACCTTAATTACAGGTCTTTTAAATCAAGTTACTCTGAAGAGGTAAATAAATCACAAGGGTCTTGGCAGTGCTTCACTGTGTGAAATACTCCACAACAAGGTACTGGTGGGTCAAAACTTTTCCCTATTAACTCAACAGGAAACCTATTAGAGATAAGAAATGCCGAGGCAAGGCCCCCAAATCTTCAAATTGGTACCAAGTACCTCAAGATGTTTTCCCATAACTCACAAACAATGAGGGAAAGACAGTGTTGCCCAATGGTTAAAACATTGATACTGAAAATCCAGAAGAACGTTTTTCCACCCAAGACTTTATTTTGAGGACTACTTTTGCACTTTATTTACCCCGACAAAAGCCTTTAAAATCTATTCATCTTCTATTTCTTCACAAAAACATTTCATCCTTATTCCATTCTTTACATTCTTAATTCGAACCAATATTTTTTTGTTCATTAACCCTCACCTAAGGATATTTTTTCCCATTGATTTTCAGAGAGTGAAAGGGAAGGTGGGAGGGGGAGAGAGAGACATCGATTGGTTGCCTACTGCATGCACCCCAACCAGGGGCAGGGAGCAAACCTGCAACCCAGGTACGTACCCTTGACTCAGAATGGAACCTGAGACCCTTTGTGCCCTAGGCTGGTGCTCTAACAATTGAGACACACTGGACAAGGCAGTTCTAACCTATTTTTACTAGCCCCTGAAGAACCAGTAGACTGCTATGCCCAACTAATTTTCTATGGGTTTCTGTGCCTGTGTTTGGGATATTATAAAGGACTTCTTCATTGAGATGCATTCAGAATGAATAAGGAAGATTTAACATTCTATTATTTTTCAAAGCCCAAGTATAGTTATATATCAGTGCACTAGCTAAATTTGTTTTCTGGTGCTCCTTCCTCTTTAGAATAATTTTCTCTCTTAGTTATGCTTTTGCCTCTATTCATGTGTAAATCTTCATGTTTTTAGTTTGCTTTCTCATTTGGAAGTCACTTCTTCACTCTGTTACCTCCCCTTTCACTCTCTGTTTCTAATTCCTAAGTACTTTTTCCAGCCATATTTTTACCACTTCCAGTCACTCTTTGTTGCCCATATTCTCTGTTCTATTCTCTGTCCCATTTCATCCTGTCCTCTCTGCCCCTGGTTTCACCCAGAGATGCTATTATGTTGATTGATTTACACAGTGAAGAACATTCCATAGGTATCATTTTGCTATACAACATACACATCCCATACAACAATAAATCTAAAAATAACTAGCAAAAGGAGACGTTTAAGTTGAGAGTTAAAAGTGCTAACGGGGTCAACTGGCACAGTCATTGTGTGGATGGTGGTTTCACTGCCTTGGAGACAAATGGGCAAAAGCCAGTGGAGCTGGGCACTCATGATGAAATCAGTAATAAATCAGACACAGAGTATAAGCATGAATCAAATTACTATACTCCAATAAGAGCGAGGCACAGACTTGAAAGGAAAATATGTCTTTTCCTTCCTTTCCCACCATCTGACTTCTATCCATCTTTTGTCTCTCTTATTTGATGCCTGTCTTTCTTATCCTACCTTTATTTTTGTTTCTCTTTTCTATAGTTTTCTAAAGAAGCAAGATTTATAGCCTAATCCTGAAATGTTTATGCTTTTTATTAAATATGATTTGATGCATTAAGACCTGATTTAGTTTTCTAGAATCAGGTGTGTAATGGTGAATAACATTTGTATATCTCAAGACATGAAAGCCTGTTCACAATTCAGAAATGAACAGACATAACATCCAAAAATAATTTGTAATCTTCGTATGAACTCTAATAAGACAGTCTATCGCTTAGGAAAAGATGTCACTTTTTTGTTCTCTTCTCTTCTGTTCCTAGACTCACATTATTTTAATTGTTCTTTCAATCATTCAATAACCACCCTCTCCTCTTATGTAGCCACAAGTGCATCTGTGTTAAACCACTTATGAAACATATTAAGCACAATCTCAAAAAGTGCAGTAGAAATATTGATTGGTTGAAAACAATAACACCAGACAGAATGAACTAGCTGTTTCCTTAAATGGGCCACCCACTTTAGACCAAAACCCAGATTGGTTTTAGACTAGAAGAAGTAAAACAGAAGCAGATTTTTTGAACTTCTGAGATTTTTCTTAAGCACTTAATTTTTCCCCTTTTTATTATTGATTTAAATATAAGAAAATGTAGAGAGAACAGAAAACTCAGATTAGAAAAAAGGCATAAGGAAAGCATTGCTTTTAAACTGCTAATAGTTTCTTTGTTCTATATCTGATATGTTTATTTGCATTAAAAAAGCCATATTCCCAGTACTATCTCTGTACTTTGATTAATAATACATTAGGAATTGGTGTATAGACTGGCAGAAAGGAATTGTAACTATTCCATGTCCTTCATGTAGTTTCTTTCTTTTCTGGAAAATGTCATCTGCAAAGCACCCTGCCCTTTTACACTATTTATAATGAACATCCCAATATATAAAAAGTTAGGGGCTGTCACAACCTAAACGACCTGATGAATGACCGAACAGCAGGCTGGTGGTGGGAGAGAGCTGTAGGCCTTACAGATGGGGCACGATGGTGGGAGGCAGTCTGGGTTCTGGCTGTTGCAGTAGGAGTGAGTCGGGGTCCCAGTCGGCGTGGTGGAAGAGAGCTCTGGGCCCCCACCCAGAGTGTGGTGGTGGGAGGGAGCTATTATTGTAATGGATCTATTATTGGAGCTACCTTTGGAAATACTATATCTATAGATAATATTAAAAATATATCTAAGTGTGTGATTCTTTGACCAAAAAATGAGCACGTTCAATAATTAAATGAAGAAATTTTGGATATACTCGATGGAGATTTTCACACATATTTAAGTGTTGATTCCATTGATTCAACAGATAATGCTGAAAAGGAAAATTTTCCCATTGAATTTCTTAATAATATTACTCCTTCAGGAATGCTGTGTCATAAATTAAAATTGAAAGTGGGTGCAATCATCATGCTATTAAGAAATCTTAATAGTGCCCTAACTGGTTTGGCTCAGTGGATAGTCATTCTGCAGACTGAAAGGTCCCAGGTTCGATTCTGGTCAGGGGCATGTACCTTGGTTGTGGGCACATCCCCAGTAGGAGGTGTGCAGGAGGCAGCTGATCGATGTTTCCCTCTCATCAATGTTTCTAGCTCTCTATCCCTCTCCCTTCCTCTCTGTAAAAAAATCAATAAAATATATTTAAAAAATAAATCTTAATAGTAAGTGGGGTCTTTGTAATGGTACTAGAATTATTATCAAAAGATTGTGACTTAACATTATCAAAGTTGAAGTATTAACAGAATCTGCAGAAGGAAAGATTGTTCTGATTCCAAGAATTGATTTGTCCCCATCTGACACTGGCCTCCCATTTAAATTAATTTGATGACAGTTTTCCATGATGCCAGCATTTGCTATGACTATTAATAAATCACAAGGACAAACTCTAGACATAGTAGGAATATTCCTACCTGAACCAATTTTTGCAAATGGTCAGTTATATGTTGTTTCCTCTTAAGTTCAAAGAGCATGTGATGTTAAAGTTAAAGTTGTAAATACTTGATCACAAGGGAAATTAGTCAAGCTCTCTGAAAGAGTTTTCACTCTTAATGTGGTATACAGGGAGATATTAAAATAAATTTAAACAATTTATCAGTCATTGTTTGTATCAGTGTTGTTTTTACATCATGTTATTGTTGTTTTTATATCATGTCTTTATTGTTTTTATATCATATTGTGGTTATTTATTAATAAATTTATATATTATTTTCATATACATTTTACTAATTTTCTTTCATCTCTGACACTTCTATCATAGAGAAAGGGCAAATAGCAATATTAAAATATTTCCTCTAATTCCCTTTTAATGTGTATGAATTTTGTGCACTGGGCCACTAGTTTTGCTATAACATCTGTCTCAGGAAGATATAAGGTATGAATAATATGTGGTTGATATGAAAACATCAGTTGCATAATGCTGGAGGAGGAAAATATCTTAATGAAGCAAGCTGAGGGTGACTTGTCACTGCATTTAAAGCATGTGGCCCAATAGGCAGAACTTTCTTGCATCTCCTTCCAGGATGAGACTGGAAATAAAACTAAATTGGGGAACATTCACCCAGAATTGCCAATTGAGGTCCAGCTGAGGAGGAGACTTATATCAAGGAAGGACAGAAAACACATGGAGAGTGTTGGAAGGCGAAGGTCACAAGAGGGGCTGACCCAGCTCCCATGGGTGACAGGCCAAGAATGAAGAGGGAATGCTGAGCTACCTGAGGGTTATTTCCCTAGAGCATTGAGACTTGGAACCTAGGCTGGGCTCCAAGCCCAGAGCAGCAGAACCAAGAACAGCGGCCCACATAACATCCAGCCATGAAAGGCGGCAGGGCTTCTGGTCACTGGGGAGACTGGAGAGAGCAGAGCTGGTTGGAGGTAAAACCTCAGTTTTTGTGTATGTGTGTTTGGGGGCCGAGGGCGATGGTGTCCGGGTGGGCTTTAAAACCCAGAGCACAGGATTTTCGTTTGCAGCTACTCCCCTGAGGCTTTGGTACAGAGAGGGGTGTGACAATTCAAGCTGCCCAAGAAGTGGCTAGGATGGGACACATTGGGGAGAGACATGGAAAAGCAGCAGCGAGGAAACCTGCCCCCCTCCCCTTTCCAAACCAAATGGCCATTTTTCCTGAGACGCACATGCCCCTCCCAGAAGTCAAGCTCAGGAAAAGGAAAAACCCCTGCCCTCCGTGATACAGCCCACTCCACCCTGCATCTTGCCCGTTGAGGAGGAGACAGCTGCAGAGTCTAGTACTATGAGTTTGAATTGTCTCAGGGAGCATCAGTGGCTGGCTTGAGGGTGGGGCAATACACTCCACTATTTCAAGAACATGACTGGTGCTTCCCCCTCATGGGAGAACAGATAGAAACTCCAGGTTTCCAGCTGCTCCCACCAACTGCCTAGAGGCTCTCCCCCCAGCTGGGGCAGGGAAATATTTCAGAGGAGTAGCTCTGGGACAGGGACACACACCCACCACTTTCCCTGAAATCTGAACAGCACTTCCCCATCACGGGAGACCCAGAGGTCTAGACTCCCAATTCTGCCTAAAGGCCTTTCAGAAACAGACTTTTGAGTGATAAGCTTGACATCTGACTGGCAGGTGAAGGCGAGTGAAGACAGAGCCTGGGAAACCTGGGGAAGTTTGCTGACTCCTCCTGGGCCCTGTGCTGCTAACAAACCAGCCTTAGATTACAGTTTGACCCTCCTGGGTACTGCCAAGTCGTGTGGAGACAGACACAAACCCTAGATCACTTGAAGCTTCAAACAGGTTGCTGAGAGCGAAAGGAGGACAGCTTCTGACAGTGGTTAGCACCTAAGTCAGCCAATCACTAGAAGAGCAGGGTCCGGAGGGAGCTCCCAGAAGGCACTGCACTCTGCTGAGATACATGACACGTCACCTTTTTTTCTTCTTTGTTTCTTTTTCCATTTTCTTTATCTTCATTATTTTTCTTCTTTATTAATTTGTTATTATTTTAGTCTCTATTTTTTTCTTTCATATATCTATTTTTTCCTTCTATTTGCTTATTCTATTTTTTTCTTTCTTTTTTTCTTTCACTTGCTTTCTCATCTTTTTTCTTTTTCTTATTTTTGGTCTATCTGTTTTCTCCTCTATTTTCCTTTTCAGGTTATTTTCTTCCTCTTTTCTTTTATATCTTCTGCCTTTCCCTATTCTTTATTCTTATTTTCTTTATTTCATTTCTGCCCAATCATATAGGTTTTTCTTCCCCTGTTTTTTTCTCCTCATATTTTTTTCTTTCTTTACATTTATCATTATTTTCTCTTTCCTAATTATCTCTACTTTTGTGGTTACTTCTGTTCTGTTGAAGGGTTTTGTGTTGTTTTGTTTTGTTGTGTTTTGTTTTGTTCTATCAGCGTCTGCACAACAGCTTGTACAACATGGGTGGAGGTGAGGCTCACAGTCAGCCAGCCTGAGAGATTTCAGCCACTAGTGAGATATTCAAGACCCAATTATAACAGAACCCAGGTAACTCTCACAAGGGACATTCCTAGAGCACCCAGCTAAAGAGATATAAGAGACTGCACCACTTGGTTAAGCAAAATACTTACTATATAAGGCCACTGCACAAAGACTGAGAGGCATAGAAATTTCTCTAACACAAAGAAACAAATACAAAGGGATAGCAAAAATGGGGAGGCAAAGACACAACTACCAAATGAGAGAAGGAGGAATCACCAGAAAAGGAACTAAATAAAATGGAGGCAAGCATTTTGTCAGATAAGAATTCAAAGTAATGACTATAAGGATGCTCAAACAACTTAGTAATAACTCCAGGAAACATGAGAGCTGCACCAGCAGGAAAAAGAGGTAGAAACTATAAATAAGAATCAATTGGAAATGAAGAATGACGTAGCTGAAATAAAGAGTGACCTGGAAAGAATAACTAGCAGACTAGAAGAAGCAGAGGACCAAATCAGCAAATCAGAAGACAAGGTAGAAAAAAATACCCATTCAGAGCAGCAATTGGAAAAAAAATTAATAAATAAGAGTAGATTTTAAAGGACCTTTGGGACAATATGAAACATAACAACATTCACATCATAGGGTACCACAGGAGAAGAATATGAGCAAGGCAAAGAAAACTTGTTTGAAGAAATAATGACAGAAAACTTCTTAAGAGCTGCAATAGAGAGATAGAAGTTACCTACAAGGAAGTTTCCATTAGACTGAAAGTTGATTTCTCAATAGAAACACTCAGGCCAGAAGAGAATGGCATGAAGTATACAAAGCAGTGAAAAGCAAGGGACTGAATACAAGACTACCCTATCCATCAAGGTTATCATTTAAAATGGAAGGTGAAATAAAGAGCTTCGCAGACAAAAAAAAAAAAAAAGTGAAAAGCTAAGGAATTTACTGCCACCAAACCAGCACTGTAAGAAATATGACCTGGCGTTTTGATAGTGGTTATAGTGTCAGCCTGCGGGACAGCAGGGTTTGGGGTTCAATTCCTGCTCGAGGGCATATACACTGGTTGCAGGCTAAATTATGGCCCTGGTCAGGGTACAAATGGGAGGCAACTAATCAATGTGTCTCTCACACAACAATGTTTTTCTCTCTCTTTCTCCCTGCCACCTCCCACGCCTCTACTCTCTCTTAAAAAAAAAAAAATCATTCTGAAGAGAAGAAGTATCTGGCTGACAGGAAGAGTCCCTTCTTCCATCCTACCTCTTGCTCTGTGGGAAGATATGGGACACTGATTATGAAGCCACCAGACTCCACACCAGGGGATGGGGCAGTTCCCACGGGTGATGCGATAATTCCCAAAAGGAAACCTGAGCACTGTAAATAAGAAAGAATGGTGTCTTAGCTGGTTTGGCTCAGTGGATGGTGTCAGCTTGTGGACCGATGGGTCCTGGGTTTGATTCCAGTCATGGGCATATGCCCAGGTTGCAGGCTGGATCCCGGGGGTGGGGGGATCATGTAGAAGGCAGCCAATCAATGATTCTCTCCCATCAATGATGTTTCTAGCTCTCCCTTCCTCTCTGAAATCAATAAAAATATATTTTTTTTAAAGAAAGAAAAAAAATGGCTGTTGGAAAGGCAAAATAACAAGTGATTACTGCACATGATTATCTTCTTTTTCTATATAAATCTTAGTAATCATTGAAAGTATGAGAAAACAGAAGACTTTTATGAATAGAACAAGCAATCAGTTGGATTATTATCTGTTTTCTTTACGCTTCTTCCATCTTGAACAGCTTCATTCTGAACATCATGCTACAGTTGCTATCCCGCTCTCCACAGGAGTGAATGCTCCTCTGTGCACTGTCTCACCTCTGCCTTCAGTGTCCAACACAGTTTGCTCATTATATTAGCCCTTGAAAACATGGGATCACAAACAAGTGATACTATGGACATAGTCTGCACAACATTATATCACTCATCACTGTGTTTCTTTTTTTAACAAAAAATTCAATATTAAAAACTTTAAAAAAGAACAGGCTGGGAATATGTCCCTAACACAAGACATTTTTAAGTATGAATTGCGATTCATAATTATAGTACCTCATATTTGTAAAGTATATAACCCCTTTATTTGATTGTCAGATCAACCATGTGAGCTTGGCATTATATTCTCTGATACACAAATGAAGAAAAAGAGACAGAGAAACTAAGCAATTTGCTCAAGAATATGTTAAGAGTAAATAACAGAGCAGGATTCAATTCTAATTTTATGAAAAGTTAAAGTTTTTTCATAAAAACCAGGAGAAGATCAATGGGGGTGGATGAAGCACCACTTGAGGTATTTATTCAAAATCATGCATTATATTCATTAATTCAGTCATACTTATTGAGACCACTATGTTCCAGACGCTAGTCTAAGTACTGATTGTATGCCAGTAAACAGTGGTAAACTGTGGAACTTATATGTCAGTGGTAGAAGATGAACGAATAAATGAATAGAATATATATTATGGTAAGTGTTGATGAATGATATACATAAAAAAAATCAGAGAGAAGACTAGGGAATATTCAGTTGGTGGCTTCTGTGGGGCTTATAATTTTAAATAAATCAGTCCAAGAAGCTCTCACTGAGAATGTAGCATTTAAATAATGGACTGAGAAAGGTAATGTGAGCCACACTCTTATCTGAGGAAGTGCATCATCGGCAGTGGGAATAGCAGGTAAAAGGTCCCAAGAAAGCATATTGTAAAATATTTGAGCAATAGCAAGAAAGCTAGTGTGGCAGAATCAAAGTCAGAAAATGGAGTCTGGAGAGCTGAGATCAGAAATGTAATTGGACATTAAATTATGTGTATTACTAATATACCATTGTAATAACTTTGGCTTTGACTCTGAGTGAAATCAGAAGTCCTGAAGGGAATTCTCTGAGAGTGAAAGAACTTAATTTTTTTAAAGGACCACCTCTGGTTGCTATTGTGCAAATAATAGAGACTGCAGTGGAGTTAGGGCAAACTTAGGGGGAAACTTTGGAGGCCACTACATTCATCCAGAACAGAGACAATGTGACTCAGATCAGGACAGGAACATAGAAGGCATTGAGAAGTGGTCATATTCTAACTCTATTTGAACGTAATACTATAGGATTTGCTGTGTGAGAAAAAAGAAGTTGAGCATGACTTCCTTCAGAAGTAGGTGGAGTTCATCTGGCGTGGCTCAGTGGTAGAGTGTCAACCTATGAACCAGGAGGTCATGATTTGATTCCTGGTCAGTCACATACCCGGTTTGTGGGTTAGATCCCTAGTGATGGGGATAGGGGTGGGGAGGGAATGGTTGCAGGAGCTAGCCAATCAATAATCTTCTTTCGTCATTGACGTTTCTATCTCTTTCTCCCTTTCCTTTCCTCTCTTAAATCAATAAAACACATTAAATACATATAAAACAATTTTTTAAAAGAAGTAGGTGGGTCCAGTTGCAGTAAACTGGGAGTTTGGTGCTTAAAAAAAGTCAAGTTTGAGAATCTTATTAGATGACTAAATGTAGATGTTACAAAGGCAGTTTAACTTCAGTAGATAGATCTGATTAAAAAATATATACAAATCTGATGATTTGTACTGTTTCTTTAAAGAATTAGATTGGGGTTTTGATGGAGACTGCATTAAATCTGTATATTTCTTTGGGTAATATGGCTACTTTAACTATATTGATTCTTTCAATCTATGAATGCTGAGTATTTTTCAATTTTGTTATGTCATTTTCAGTCTCTGTTAATAATGCTTTGCAGTTCTCAATATATTGGTCTTTCATATTCTTTGTTAAGTTTATTCCTAGGTGTTTTATTCTTTTGGCTGCAATTGAAAAGGAATTTTTTAAATTTATTTTTCTGAAATTTCCTTGTTAGTATATAGGAAGGCAATGCACTTTTCCACATTGGTTTTGTATCCCACAAAATGACTATATTTGTTTATTGTTTCTAATAGTTTTTGGGTGAAGACTTTAGGGTTTTCTATATACATAATCATGTCATCTACAAAAAGTGACATTTATACTTCTTCCTTCCCAATTTGAATGCCTTTTCTTCCTTTCTCTCATCTGACTACTCTGGCTAGAACTTCCAGACTATGTTGAATCAGAGTAGTGAGAGTGGGACCCTTGTCTTGTTCCTGATTTTAGAGAAAAAGCTTTTAGTTTTTCACAATTGAGTATAATATTGGCTGAGGGTTTATTATATATGGCATTCCATTACTATTTTATTTAATGTTTTACTTATACATGGAAGTTGTGTCTTATACAAATGTTTTTTCTGTGTCTATTGATAAGAATCCTATGATTTTTATCCTTTCTTTTTATGAACCATCCTTTTGCCCCTAGAATGAACCCCACTTGATCATGAAGTATTATCTTTTAGTGTATTGTTGTATTTAATTTGCTAGTATTTTGTTTAGGATTTTTGCTGCTGCATTCATTAGATATATGGGTCAATAGTTTTCTTTTTTTGTGTGTTATCCTTGTCAGGTTTTGGTTTCAGGATTATGTTGGCCTCATATGTGTTAGGAAGTCTCTTCTTCAAAAAATTTTTAAGGACCCCAAATAGCCAAAGCAATCCTCAGAAGAAAAAAGAACAAAGCTGAAGGCATCATACTACCTGACTTCAAGTTATACCACAGAGCTATGCTAATCAAAACAGCATGGTATTGGCAGAAAAACCAGATACACAGATCAATGGAACATAATTGAGAGCTCAGATATAAAACCACATGTATATGGACAGATAATTTTTGATGAAAGAGTCATAAACACACAATGGAATAAATAAAGCCTCCCCAATAAATGGTGCTGGGAAAATTGGAAAATCACATGCAAAAGAATGAAATTAGATTACAGGTTGTCCCCATGTAGAAAGGTTAATTCAAAATGGATCAAAGACCTATATATAAGATCTGAAACAATTAATTATATAAAAGAAATCATAGGTAGAGATCATTTTATGACCTTGACTCCAAAGGCAAGGGAAGTAAAGGCAAAAATAAATGAGTGGGAGTATATCAAACTAAAAAGCTTCTGTACAGCAAAATAAACCAACAACAAAACAAAGAGACAGTCAACCAAATGGGAGATGATATTTGCAAACAATAGCTCCAACAAAGATACACATATACACACACACACACACACTGAGTGTCCATATTATTATGATCGCCTGACATTTGTAGGCAAATTAGCTATAATTTTGCACTGAAGTTGCTAGAGGGCCAGATCATTATAAACGCCTGAATAGCACAACATACTTAAGTATCACTGCTGATCAAGTTCCTTCCATCATGTTGATGGCATATCCTAATGGAGATGGCTTTTCCAACAAGGCAGGGCACCATGCCACATTGTGCTCATATTGCGTAGGAGTGGTTTCAAGAACATGAGGGAGATTTTACCTTGCTTAGGTGGCCTCCACCATCACCATATCTCAATACACACACACACACACACACACACACACACACACACACACACACACACACACTGGGGGCCGATTAGTATCACCAGCCAGATTGGATATGTATATCCAATATATATATATTCAAAATATATATCAAAGAACTCATAAAACAACACCAACCAAAAAGCCCAATAAAAAAATGGACCGACACCTTTCTCAAGAAAACATACAGCCAACAGATATATGAAAAGATGTTCAACCTTATTAGCAATTAGGAAAATGCAAATCAAAACTACAATAAGAAATCATCTCACAGCTGTTAGAGTGGCTATTATCAACAAGACAAGTAATAACAAATGTTGCAGAGGTTTTGGAGGGAAGAGAACCTCATTCACTGATGGTGGGAATGTAGACTGGTAGAGCCACTAGGGAAAACAGTCTTGCAATTCCTCAAAAAAATTAAGAATTGACCTACCATAAAGGAGATAATAAAGATCAGAGCAGAAATAAATGACATAGAGACCCCCCCCCCAAAATACAAAAGATCAATGAAACCAAGAGCTAGTACTTTGAAAGGATAAACAAGATTGATGAACCTCTAGCCAGACTCACCAAGAAGCAAAGAGAGAGGACCCAAATGAACAAAATCAGAAATGAAAGAGGCTAAATTACAACAGACCCCTGAGAAATACAAAAGATTGTAATATCTAATATATAATGAACAACTCTAGTCTAACAAACTAAACAACCTAGAGGAAATGGACATATTCCTAGAAGAAAAAAAAAGACTTTTCAAAACTCAATCAGGAAGAATCAAAAAATCTCAACAGGCCAATAACTAAGGAGGAAATTGAAGCAGTCATCAAAAATCTTCCAGCAAACAAAAGCCCAGGGCCAGACAGCTTCACAGGAGAGTTTTACCAGACATTCAAAGAACTAAAACCTATTCTTCTCAGAGTCTTCCAAAAAATTCAAGAAGAAGGCATACTTCTGAGCTCTTTCTATGAAGCCAGCATTTTCTAATCCCAAAACCGGATAAAGACACTACAAATAAAGAGAACTATAGGCAAATATCCCTGATGAACATAGATGCTAAAATCCTCAACAAAATTCTAGCAAACCGGATCCAGCATTACATTCTAAAGATCCTACACTGTGACCAAGTGGGCTTTATTCCAGGGATGGAAGGCTGATGCAATATCAGCAAATCAATACACGTGATACATCACACAAACAAGTTGAGAGACAAAAATCACATAATCATAGCACTTGATGAAGAAAAGTCATTTTACAAAATCCAACACCCTTTCCTGATAAACACTCTCAACAAAGTGGGAATAGAGTGATCATACCTCAACATAATAAAAGCCTTATATGACAAACCTACAGCCAACATCATACTAAATGAGCAAAAACTAAAACCATTTCCTCTAAGGACATGAACAAGACAGGGATGACCACTATTACCATTGACAAAATACTGGAAGTGCTAGCCATAGTAATTAGACAAGAAAAAGAAATAAAAGGCATCCAAATTGGAAAAGAAGCAAAATTGTCATCATTCACAGATGACATGATATTGTACATAGAAAACCCTAAAGACTCCATCAAAAAACTACTAAAACTAATAAATGAATTTGGCAATGTAGCAGGATACAAAATTAGCACCCAGAAATCTATGGCTTTTTATACACCAATAATGAACTCAAAAAAAGAGAAACTAAAAAAAAGTCCCATTTACCATTGCAACAACAAAAAAAAACTTAAGATACCTAGAAATAAATTTAACCAAGGACATAAAGGATCTGTACTCAGAAAATTACAGGACTCTGAAAAAAAAGATAGAAGAAGACATAAACAAATCCATGTTCATGAATTAGAAGAATCAACATCATTAAAATGTCCATACTACCCAAAGCAATCTATAGATCCAGTGCAATCCCTATTAAAATACCAATGGCATACTTCAAACACCTAGAACAAACTCCAAAAATTCATATGGAATTAAAAAAAAAAAGACCTCAAATAGCTACAGCAATCTTGAGAAAGAACAAAGCTAAAAAGATCACAATACCAGATATCAAGCTATACTACAAAGCCACTGTTCTCTAAACTGACTGGTACTAGCACAAGGACCAACATATAGACCAATGGAACAGAACAGAGAACCAAGAAATCAACCCAAGCCATTATGCTCAATTAATATTTGACAAAGGAGGAAATAGCATACAATGGAGTCAAGATAGTCACTTCAATAAATAGTGCTGGGGAAACTGGACTGATACATGCAAAAAAACTGAAACTAGACCACCAACTTACACCATACACAAAAATAAACTCAAAATGGATAAAGGTCTTAAACATAAGAAGGGAAATCATAAGAATCCTAGAAGAATCCATAGGCAGCAAAATATCAGACATATGTCAGAGCAATATCATTACCAATACAGTTCTGGGGCAATGGAAACTAAGGAGAAAATGAGTAAATGGGACTACATCAAAATAAAAAGCTTCTGCACAGTGAAAGAAGCCATCAACAAAAACATCAAGAAAGTCCACTGTATGGTAGAATGTTTTTGCCAACGTTATCTCTGATAAGGGTTTAATCTCCAAAATTTATAGGGAACTCAGACAACTTAACAAAAAGAAGATAAGCAATCCAATCAAAAAATGGGCAAAGGACCTAAATAGACACTTTTCCAAAGAAGACATATAAAAGGCCATGACACATATGAAAACATGTTCAAAGTCACTAATCATCTGGGAGATGCAAATCAAAACAACAATGAGGTATCATCTCACACCTGTCAGAATGGCTATCATCAACTAATCAACAAAGGACAAGTGCTAGAGAGGATGCGGAGAAATAGAAACTCTCCTGCACTGCTGGTGGGAATGCAGACTGGTGCAGCCACTGTGGAAAACACTATGGTGTTTACTCAAAAAATTAAAAATGGGACTTCCATTTGACCCCGTAATTCCACTCCTAAGAATATATCCCGAGAAACTAGAAACACCAATCAGAAAGGATATAAGCACCCCTATGTGCATAGCAGTACAATTTACCATAACTAAGATTTGGAAACAGTCTAAGTGCCATCAGCAGATGAGTGGATTAGAAAACTGTGGTACATCTACAAAATGAAATACTACACTACTATAAAAAAGATGGAATTCTTACCATTTGTAACAGCATGGATGGAACTGGGGAGCATTATGCTAAGTGAAATAAGCTAGTCAGAGAAAGATAAATATCACATGATCTCACTCATTTGTGGAATATAATGAGCAACATAAACTGATGAACAAAAATAGAACCAGAGTCATAGAAGCATAGAACAGACTGTCCAACCTATAAGGGAAGGCTGGGGGTGAGGGGGTAAGAGATCAGTCAAAGGACTTGTATGCATGCATATGAGCATAACCAATTGACACACACAGGGGTGAGAGATGAGATCATGTGCTGGAGGGGGTGACAGCCAGGGAGTGGTCAATGACGGAAAAAGGAGACTTATGTAATACTTTAAACAATACAGAATTTAACATAAACAAACAAACAAAAACAAATAGAGCTACTATAGAGCAAGCCTTTCCTGGGTATATATATACCCAAAAAACTTGAAAATATATTTTCTCAAAGATACTAGTATACGCATTCTTCTGTTCATTGCAGGATGATTAGTCACAGTGCCAAGACATGGAGACAACCAGGGTGTTCTGCAATACAAGATTGGATAAAGAAAATGTGGTGCAAATACACAATGGAATACTACTCAGCCATAAGCAAAGACGAAATGCTACCTTTTGCAACAACATAGATGGACCTTGAGAATATCATGGGAGGTGAAATAAGTCAGGCAGAAAAAGGAAAGAACCATGTGATTTCACTCAAATGTGGGATATAAAACGGAAACAAATGTGGTGGTTGCCAGAGGAAAGAGGGACTGGGGAATGATGGTTGAAGGGGACCTAACATATGGTGATGGAAGATGATTTGACTTTGGGCAATAGGCACACAGTATAATATACAGATCTCATAATATAAAAATTCATACCTGAAACCTATTGATTCTATTAATCAATGCCACCCAAATAAATTTAATTATATTAAACACTGTGTTCAAATCTCTCTCTTCCTCCTTTGTATTATGGTACATGTGGCTACATTTAGGGACTACCCTTATAATCTCTCAACATCCTTAACTTAATCACATCTGCAAAGACCATTTTAATACAAAATAACATTTGCAGCTCCCAGGGATTAAGATATATATATATATATATATATATATATATATATATATATATATATATATATATCTCCTTGGGGGGGGGATTTTTCAACCTACCACAGTGCTCAAAAATATTTTCTATATTACAATATCATATTAATTCACTTATAATTTCTAGAGCAATCTGAATTTGTCAAAATAAACAAGGGTATGCTGTGGTGACAACAACAAGACAACCTGAAATTTCTGTGGCTCCACATATATGACTATCTCCCACTCATGTGCCAGTCCAATATAGAAAGAGGATTCTGCTCCATCTCATCCTTCAAGAATTCAGGCACCTATCATTTTGGTCCTTGGTACACTTTCCAGTCAGTTGGCTGATGGGGAAAGAGAAAGAAGATTACACATGTGAGGTTGTAAGATGAACACTAGCAGCTCCTTCTACAGGATCTTTGAGCACCTTTTTTATTCTTCATGGGGTAGACTATGTTATTGTTCAAAATGTTCACTGCCCCACCCTCGAATGCCCCGCTCTTTGCACCCTCCCCTGGAGGATGACTGTATATCTTCATTCTGTTGAACTCAAGCATGGACATAAACTTGCTTTGGCCAATGAAAGGTAAGCAGAAGTGACAATTCTGGTCAAATGAGTCTAGCCATGGCTAGAATTCAGTAACGTGTCCACTCCTACTTTTTTTAAAATATATTTTATTGATTTTTTTTACAGAGAGGAAGGGAGAGGGATAGAGAGTTAGAAACATTGATGAGAGAGAAACATTGATCAACTGCTTCCTGCACACTCCCCACTGGGGATGTGCCTGCAACCAAGGTACATGCCCTTGACCGGAATCGAACCTGGGATCCTTGAGTCCACAGGCCGATACTCTATCCACTGAACCAAACCGGTTAGGGCCCCACTCCTACTTTTAAGAGAGGCCAATAATTGTCTAGCTGTATAATCAGAAAAAAAAATAGAGAACACAAATATTGGTGAACCTCAGCATTCTCTGCTACAGCAAATAGTCATCTTACAGATACCTTTGTCTTTCTTCAGGTCAGAGATTTTATTACATACAAAACAGTCCATGCTCCTCTCTCCCTATGGCATCTCTCCTTGAGGGAAGATTATATATTTTCACTCTGTTTAACTCAAGCATGACTGTGTAGATTGCTTTAGCCAATGAAATATGAGGAGCTGTTATATTTGTCATTTCAGGAACTAGCACATGATTCAGCCATCTCTCTTTTCCTTCTGCAAAGAGACAGTCAATGTCCCAGGTAAATGCTGCTCCACCTACCTACTTAGGTCCTAAAATATAGGCATTGGACAGGGCTACAGCCAACCCACACGAACATGTTACATGAGTCAGAAATTAAACTGTGAAGTTGTAAGCTATTCAAATTTGGGGATCTTTTGTTAGAAGATAACAAAACAGAAGATAAACTAAAAAAATATACTCCATCATTTTTCAGAGTTTATCAATAAGTCCATGAATTAGAGATGAGCTAAACTCCAAAAAATAGCTGGAGAGTCTCATGCAATATTCTCATCTCTCTCACCCATTCGAGATTCTTAAATATGTCTTTACCTTCTCAGATATCTTCCATTTTTCTTTCTTTAATGTTTTGTTTATTTGTTTCTTCTATTCTTCCCTGTCTTTGTCAAAATCACTAAAAATATTCTGTAAGCATTTAAGTAGAACCAGACATTCAAATTTACAAATTTGTCATTTCTATATCAGGGACCATTTAAATCTAATATAATAAAAGAGTAATATGCAAATTGACCATTACCTGAGACACCTAAGCCAGGCCCACCAGCCAGGCCACGCCTCCCAGCCAACCAGAGCAGCTGTATGCAAATTAGCCCAGCCAAGATGGAGGCCAGCAGCCATGGAGCTAGAGCAAACCAGAGGCTTCTGTTGCAACTGCCTGCCTAGGCTGGCTGAGCCTCTGCCCACAGCCACATCCACCAGCCAATCAGAGCGGCTGTATGCAAATTAACCCAGCCAAGATGGAGGCTGGCAGGGCGGCTCTGCACTGGGAGCCTCCGTGGCCAGCAGAGCTGTGCCAGGTGTGTCAGCTCAGTGGGAGGGGGGGGTCTGGCCTGGGGCCTCCTTGGGCCATTCAGGAGCACCCGTCCTGGGTCTGCTGCCTGGCTTTGCCCCCCGGGGGCCTCCGAGGAGTGTCCAGGAGTGCCCATCCTGGGTCAACTGCCTGGCTCTGCCCTGGGGGCCTCCTTGGGGGTTTGCGGGAGAACCTGTCCAGGGTCCGCTACCTTCATCTGCCCCCCAGGGACCTCCATAGGGCATGTGGGAGCGTCTGTTGCACAGTGCAGAGAATCCCAAGCCAGTCTGCTGCCTGGCTCCACCCTGGGTGTGTTTGCTCAGCAACAGGGCCGCACTGAGGGATCCTGCACCAGCGTCCGCCCCTGGCTCGCCACCCAGCTCTGCGCCAGGTGTGTCCCCTCAGCAGTGGGGGCCCACCAGGCATGTGCAATCGTGGGCCTTCTGGTGGGAAACGTCCAGGCCTGCACTCACCAGCCCTCCCACCCCCCAGTGCATGAACCTTGAAGGGGCTATGGGCAGCCTGAAAATGGCCCTCAGCCCCCTCAGCCCCTCACCCAGGCTGTCCAGGCATGCCAGCAGGTGGACATCCCCCTGCCCAGGTGTCCCAGACTGCAAGAGGGCACAGGCCGGGTTGAGGGACCCCCACTCCTCGAGTGCACAAATTTTTGTGCACTGGGCCCCTAGTATTTTAATATTCTGCTCATGAGGTGCTGAACCTGACTCATATCAGTTCACAGAGTGGATTGCTAATTTTTCAGGAATTTTGTAAATGGTTGTTAAACAGGGCCATTATGAAAAATTAGTTATATACAATTAGATAAATTGTATTTAAAACAAAGTAATAAATAATTTAATACTCACCACTTCCTTATAATTTCACAAGAGCTTACTATTATCAATTCTCTTGGGGTTGTCTATTAAATCCATATGGTAGAAATCCTAAGTAATGATGTGCCACTATGCAACTCTTTCCAACTCTGCATTTAGTAATTTTACATTGGTAGCTTGAAATTAGGCATGCTGGGAATATTTACAACACAAAAAAAAATCAGAATGCTTTAAAAATCAAGGCTTTTTAAAAAGCTTTTACCAGTACTCCACTGCATATACTTCTTCTAAAATCACCATAAATAGCTATATAAATTTCCAGCTAAAACTAAGCAAGGCTCAAGGGGTTGTTTTCAGAGAAATACATTCTTTTATCTTACAGGAGATACTTTTTATATCTTCAGTAAAGATATTTATGGAATACCCATTTTCTCCTTTAAAACATGTCTGATTTTATGAGAATGCTTTGATATACGTACTAAATAACATGAATTAGATGTGTCTGTTAGAACTAACTCACTGCTCAAGAAAAGAGATCAGCAGAAAATAAAGTAAGATAAAGCTTGCTACCACTAATAAGATGATTGAATTTTCTGACAGGGTTAATTCATTTGTAAAAATGAAGAGGATTTAAACTACTGGAGGGGAAATAAGCTTTTACCATATAAGAAAGTGTTTACATTACATATATCTATTGCTGTGATTTCAATCTTTGTTTCAAAAAAACTAAGGCTTTTGTCAACTAATAATCTTCCTTATCTTCTTATTCTGGCAAATTAGTAATTATAAATCACTTATTTTAAAGCAGGGTCTAGGATACAATAGGAATTTTTTAAAAGTTCAATCAAGTTGGGCTGTTTGCCTAGGAAAATTAAAAATTTAGTTTAACACTTCTGGGATTTCTATGTATGTCTGTGTGTCTATGATTGTGTTTAATAGACATAACTAATTGAAAATAAAAGATAAAATATCTGGAAATTAAACCTCAAATCATGTTAGTAAGAGATAAGAAAACATTGTTTTAATCAAAGTTCAATGGACAGAAAAAAAAGTCTAGCAAGTAATCTAATTCAATATTTCTTTTAAAGAAGTTTAAGATCTTCAACTTACCTGTATTTAAAATTAGTACCTAGACACAGAAGACTTACTCCACACACCAGCACTAAGAAATATGTGTATTAATGGAACCAGGGATAGAAAAGGTTAAAAGGAAAAGAATATAGGAACTAAATATTTTTAAGAAAAGAGAGAGATAAGCAAGGAATCTAGCAGATGAAGACAGATGTACAGAGCAGAAAGAGAAAGAGAGTAGGGAATGTACAGTATTTAGAATACATTTCAGGTAATATTCTTAGGCTATGAGCATCACAGTACATTGCCTCTTTGCCTTTGTGCAACTTGACCACTATTGTCAGTGGTTTCAGTGTCTAAGCTCCTTGAAGTCCATCTTAGTCTTTGTTTTGCAGTGCTTAGTGTTTTGCTGTACTGTCAGTGACCCCCATAATTTATCACCTAATTATTTGCTATTTATCCTGGAAATATCAGAGATTGCTTTGAGTGGGTTAAACCAGAAAAGCCAAACCAGTGAAAAAAGCATACAGTAGAATTATCTTTGGCCACTGAAGTATTTCCATATTAGACACTTGCAAAAAAAAAAAATCTAACCCAAAGAGAATCGGCCAGAAGGCAAGAGAATGATACCTTGGCTTAAAACAAAAAGGGTTACAATTGTACATGGGAACTGCACTGTACAGTATGGTGGTTGTAGCATAATTTTGTTTTTATTTTTAATGTTGTCTTTACCTAATTTTGAGACCCTGACTGGAGGTTAATCAGTTTTCCTTCTTAAGGAGCTAAATGCATACCCCCAAAATGTTTTTTTATGGGACTCTTATACTCTAGGGCCACTCATCACCTCAGGACTGAACTACTAAGGAGACACTGAACTGCTAAGGAGAGCTCCAATGCTCTGGAGCCTGTGCAATTATTCACAGTAGCCAATCCACAGGGAGTGGAAAACTTAACTCCATCCCAGTTGTCACACAGAAGCTGTAACCTATAGCCCCGGTTTGTTCTAATTCTGTCCCTGGAGCAACTCCCTGTGTGGCCCTGCATGGCAGCCTTCTTTCATTTGGAACAATCCTATATATCCTATATAATAAAACCCTAATACACAAATTGGCCAAAAGGCGGAACAACCAGTTGCTATGACACACACTAACCATCAAGAGGCAGACACTCAATGCAGGAGCTGCCCCCTGGTGGTCAGTGCACTCCCACAGGGGGAGCACTGCTCAAAGAGAAGCTGGGCTCACAATTGGCCAGAGCCTCTCCCTCCTCCACTGCAGGTGGGCAGTAAGGAGCGAGGGGTCCTGGACCGGAAGGGTCCTGGACTGCAAGAGTCCTGGACTGCAAGAGAGATGTCTGACCCCCAGGAACCTAAGCCAGCAGGTGGACATCCCCCGAGGGGTCCCAGACTTCAAGACAGTGCAGGACAGGCTGAGGGGACCCCCCCCAACCAGGTCTCTAGTCTATATATATAAAACCCTAGGCAACTGGTCAACCAGGAGGTAGACACTCATCATAGGAGCTGCCCCCTGGTGGTCAGTGCATGCCCACTCAGCTAACTCACTGGTGCTAGACGCCAGACTCATAGCTGGTGAGCACAGCCACTGCAGAGCAAGCCTCTCCCACCTCCATAGCAGCACTACAGAGCAGCAGCAGCAGCAGGTGCAGCAGAGCCAGGATGAGCGGGAGCAACATGGTGCCCCACTCAGGCTTGGGCTCCACCCCAGCCACCTGCTGCTTCATGCACTATTACATCTCTCGGGGGATGTTGGACTGCCAGTTTCAGCCCTATCTCCGAGGGTCCCAGATTGTGAGGAGGTGCAGACCAGGCTGAGGGACCCCATCAGTGCATGAATCCATGCACAGGCCTCTAGTAAGTAATAAACAGGTTTGCCTTCCATCTATCCAGGTACCATAGTGTTGCATCCAGCCAGCAAAAGAATCTTATAAAACATTTGTCACACTTAGAAGGAAAAATATATAAACAAGGTAACCTAACCAATCACGTAAGTTATGTATTTTAATCAATATTTTACCAATATACTTACAAATATAGAATAATGTAGGCCTTGACAACCAAAGTAATTAAGAATTGGCTCAGCAGTCCACATCTGTTGACAATATCTCTGTTTTATTCTCTCCTTGCAGCTACCAGTCAGAAGAGAGGAGCCCCTAGAAAGAAGAACTGATAAATTGCAAGAAAGAGTGGACTAGGCTATAAAATTGTCCATCACTCTCATGGTTGTTTCTATCTGTATCTCCCAAAACCAATTGTAATCTTCTAAAATGTTGAGGGTCAAAGAAGCATTTTGGTCTATTCTGGGAGAAAGGCGTAGGTAATCATTAGCAATGGAAAAGCAATTCCACTGTTATTTTTTTTATGCCCTTAATTCCTTAAGCTTTAGATCCTTTTCCATAAAACTTGAATAATGGTTTCTAGATCATTAGATTAATAGCAATGACAAATGTACAACTGTTAGTCTAGTTCTTGTAATAATAACCTTTCATTCATGGTAGCCAAATCTGTAATAATAAAAGCATAATATGCTAATTAGACCAGATGTCCTTCTGGACAACCTTCCGGATGAAGCCAGGGCTACGAGGGAAGCTCGGGTCCCAGGTGCCAGAGGGAAGCAGGTGCCAGCAGCCATGGGAAAGGAAGGCCTACTCTTGCATGAATTTCATGCATCAGGCCTCTAGTATCAAAATAAAACTTCTGCTATTGCCTGGCTGGTGTGGCTTACTTGGTTGAGCATGGTTCCTTGCACCATGAGGTTTTGGGCTCCATCCCCAGCAGGGGGCATGCAGGGAGCAGCCAATGGTTGTTTCTCTCTCACCCTCTCCCTTCTTCTCATTGAAATTAATACAAACATATTTTTTAAGAATTCTGTTAATAATGTTGCATAATCCTTCAAGTTATCTTTCATATCTGCTTCTTCCATTTTAGACCCATGGCTCTTATCAAGTCCTTTTCATCTCATGAACTAGTTTACAATTCACTCCAATGTCTCTGTTCTTCTGATTATTCTTCATACAACTTCCTGGTGTATCATTAAGGAAATTCTGATTCTTACTGCTTCACAATTCAGACGCCTCTTCCTCACTTTTAAGATCAGTTTCCCAGTTCCTTTCACCACTGATCTCCTCAGCTACATATCTAGCCAATTATTGCAGATCACTGAAACATGAATCTACTAATCAGCACAACCTAACTCGTGCTTCCTATAGCACCCTACCTGGGCCATTCTTAGTCTCACTATTAGGATTTTACCTGGTCTGCAGTGAACTCCTGGAAGGCCTGTTTAAGAAAAAAATCTTACTCAATTTTCAAGGTTGGTATGCCTTTCTTTTCTCTCTTCAGGGTTACCTTTACTTGTCTTTAATTCTTCCTGCCTTCTTTCTTCTTTGCACTTTTATCATGTTTCATTGATACTATACAGTCTGGAAACTTATTTTATACCCCCAAGAAAATTATAAACATTATCAAGACAAAAATTAATCTATTCATTTCTTTTGGTGGCTTAGCACTTGGCACTAATGGTATTCATTAAAAATTTGGCTGCCTGAAAATAACACGCTTAAAATGAAAGCTGGCATTGATGGAAGATTTACTTTGTACCCGGCACAAGCCCTTTTTACATGTACTAGTAATCATTGTCCAAAAGAGCTATTGTGATGGTTATGAATGATTGCCACTTACAGATGAGGAATCTGTGACTCTGCAGCGTTAGGTCATGTGTCCTGGGCTGCAGCATCAGTGAGTTCGGCAGCAACCATTTACTGAGAGTCTGCCTTCCTCTCTTGAGTCCTCCTTGAAAGACTCAAAAGACATTTCCTCCCCTTCCTCGAAGAATCTAAGTTCATTCTTGTCTTAGGTCCCTTGCACTCTTGGTTCTTTCTCCTTAAAAGGTTTTCCTCCTTACCTTCACATCACTGCTCACACTAAGGCTCCATCCAATGTACCTCCTCAGATACATTCCCAATCGCCTAAAATACAGAAGCCCCAATTAACCCACCATATCACCCTACTTAATGAAGGCCCAAATTTATCTGTTATTATTTATTAATTAGAAATACAATGAAACTCGGGCTATTACAGAATGCTATACATTGTACTTAAGCTACCAGGCAAAAGTTTGCTCTCTGTTGCTAAGATTTACTTCTTAAAATTAAGAACCCGAGTCACAGAAGTGGTTAATATCATTTATTTTTATTAAAAAACAATTTTATTAACTCTTTTTGTTCTATTTGCCTCTTAGTAATATTTTTATTTTCAGTCAAAAGCAATAAGAAAATTCTTTAAGTTATAAATATTTTCATGAGCCATGTGAAATGCTATCGTTATAGGAAGAAAATGGAATAATATTGGCTATTTCACAAGGCTCAACCAAGAAAACTAGCTTTAAAGGCTGATAATCTTTAGACTCTAGTTGTAGTTTTCTAGATCCCAGGTTGCTCTTCTCTGAGCAGGCAAACTTGGGGGAAAATTACCTTCTGTGATAGTGTATTTTTCTAAACAAATTAAAGATACTTTCTACATCACTCAAAATAAAAGGCACATGTCAAAGAGAATTCTGGTTTACCTTTATTAGATTTTATGGAAGTATATATTGTGAAAGAGTAAAACATTAGCTTGATTGTGTAGATAAAAAAGGGAAAACACTTTGAAATAGACTTGGTTAATGGCTTCTTTTATAAAAGCGAAGTCTAACTATAGGTACATACCTACTGAGACACCGTGCATCCATCAACCTTAGAAAAAGGTTTCTGTTGTGAGTATTGACATGCAAGATAGTGGCAGAGCTCAAGATAATGGAGCAGCTTTATTCCTAGAGTGATGCTTTCAACTGTGACTTCATTGATGTGTGTGAGGTTTTCGAAGAGAAAATAATAGATAAAAAATGGCTGGATATCTGGAATTCACAGGAGACAAGTTTTCTTCATAGACAAATATGTGTAATTTTCCTATAGGTCACTAGATTTTACTAGCTTTAACTTCAGACAACTCTAAGTTATTTGTATATTATCTAATTTGTGGATTATTTATTCTTTTTCATTCTTGCTTAATATTTACCTAGCAACTGACTTACTTCTGAATTAGCCCTCTTTTCTGCATAGCCATCAACATGAATTCAAGGAATAACAGTTTAAATAAATCCAGATTAAGAAAACAAATCTTCCCAATTTATAAATATATTACACTCCATAATATTTAAAAATTTTATATTATGTTAGTTCATTTGTGACGCTACATTTCTTCACTAAGGTTGATTTTAATCTTATTTCAATGTTTTAATTCAACATTCCAAATGTTTATTTAATAGCTTCAAAGAAATACATGAAGGTATACTTGGTAGAGATAGGTATCATAGCAAAGGTTAATACTGCCTATTTTAGATTATGGTCATGGTTTACTGAAATAAAACAGTAAACTTCTATACTCAGTAGTTTTGTAAACATCAGAACTAAAATCCTTAATAAAAATGGCTGAATATGAATAATTTTGCCAAGAACTATGCTTAAGATGTAAAACAAAATATAAAGAAACCTAACACTGATTAAATTACAGTTCATTGATGTTCATTGATTAAACCACAGTTCACATCAAGTGAGAAGGATGCCTTCTCAATCACAGAATATTTTCAGATTTAGGTATTTCTTGAACTTGTCCTTGATATGGGTTTTTATACATTTGAATTTTAAAAGTCTGGCACTGGCAGGTTTTTTGTGTGCATCTAGAGTCTAATATGAAAATCTTTCTGAGAAGGATTCTTTACAGGTTGAATATCTTAGAGGCAGGTCCTAGTGCCTGGGACAGAGAGGTATGTGAGGAATTGCCTGCAGGAAACTGGAAACACACACACACACACATATGTATAATAGAGCTTAGTTTTCATACTCCAGAGTGGTGACAAGGTTAGAAAGACATAGGGAAATATACAAGCTTTGTGAAGCCATGTGCTGTGTTACATGTTGCTCTGGCTTGGGGCCCACTCCCAATTCATATGTTGAAATCCTAGACCCCAGTACCCAGTGACTTTATTTAGAGACTAGAGGCCTGGTGCACAGAAATTTGTGCACTTGGGGGGGGGGGGTCCCTCAGCCCAGCCTGTGCCTTCTCACAGTCTGTGACCACTAGGGGGATGTCAACCTGCTGGCATGCCTGGCCAGCCTGGGTGAGGGGTTGAGGGCCATTTTCAGGCTGCTCACATCCCCTTCAGGGTTCAGGAAGCAGGTAACTTCTATAATTGAAACTTTGTTGCCTTGGTCCCCCCCACCCCCACCCCTGGCAACGCAAGGTCCCAGCCCGGCAGGTATCTGGCTTCCTCCATTGCCTGGGGCAACTCCAGCTCAAAGGCTGCCGCCATCTTAATTGAGTTAATTTTCATATCAGCTCCTGATTGGTTGGTGGGCGTGGCTTGTGGGCATGGCTTGTGGGTGTAATGGAGTGAGGATTAATTTGCATATTACTCTTTAATTAGATTAGATGGGGTCTTTACTAGAGAAATTAAGTTAAAATGAGTCATTAGGGTGAGTCGTGTTCCAATACTACTGATGTTCTTGTAAAAGGGAGAAATTTGGAACAGAAATGCATCCAGTCACTAACTATGCCTATTTCAAAATGTCATGTGCACATGAGAAACACCATCTAGAGATCATTCCCTCATAGCCTTCAGAAGGAACCAATCTTGCCAATACCTTGGTCTTGGACTTCTAGCTTTCAGAACTGTGAAACAGTAAATTTCCGTTGTTTAAGACACCCAGGCTGTGATCCTTTGTTATGGTAACCCTAGCATGGCATGGGATGTCAAGCCCTATTCCATTTCCATGACAAAATCTTCAGTAAAGTCTACATCTCACTTTAATTCTTTTACTGCAAGAAAATTATCTCTGGGCATGTAAAGAGCTTCTCAATTCTGAGTATTCATGAGTGTGTGATAAAAAAAAAAAAACAAACACTAAAAACTGACAACTGACATGTGAGGTATTCTACTTTCTCCTTATTTCACAATGTACTATAAAAAATTGCATGATAGAAAGTAAAATATGCAGTCTCTTCTAATCTCCCTCTTTTTCATGCCCACATCCTCATCCCCCTTTATGTTATATTATTTTTTAAAATATATTTCTATTGATTTCAAAGAGGAAGGGAGAGGGAAAGATACAGAAACATCGATGATGGCAGAAAATCATTGATCAGCTGCTTCCTGCATACCCCACACTGGGTATTGAACCCACAACCCAGGTATATGCCCTGACCAGAAATCAAACCATGATCTCCTGGTTCATAGGTCAATGCTCAACCACTGAGCCATGCCAGCCATGCATAAGTTATCTAATATAATAAAAGAGTAATATGCAAATTAACCACCACCCAAGATACCTACGCCACACCCAACAGCCAAGCCACACCTCCCAGCCAATCAGAGCGGCTGTATGCAAATTAACCCAGCCAAGATGGAGGCCGGCAGCCATGGAGCTAGAGCAAACCAAAAGCTTCTGTTGCAACTGCCTGCCTAGGCTGGCTGAGCCTCTGGTCACGATAACAATGTTTCAATTATGGAAGCCATGGAGCTGAAACAAACAGAAGGTTTCGTTACCTGCCTAGGCCTCAGCTTAAAGCAATAGTGTTTCAATTATCTAAACTAATAAAAGCGTAATATTGAAATTGACCGTTTCTTTGGGATGCCTAAGCCACGCCCACCAGCCAATCAGAGCGGCTGTATGCAAATTAACCCAGCCAAGATGGAGGCTGGCAGGGTGGCTCTGCACTGGGAGCCTCTGCGGCCAGCACAGCTGTGCCAGGTATGTCAGCTCAGTGGGGGGGGTTCGGCCCGGGGCTTCCTCAGGGTGTCCAGGAGCGCCCGTCCCAGGTCCACTGCCTGGCTCTGCCCCGGAGGGCTCCTCGGGGCATCCAGGAGCACCTGTCCTGGGTCAACTGCATGGCTCCACCACCCCCCGGGGGCCTCCACCAGGCATGCGGGAGAGTGGGGGCCTCTGTGGGGCTTGCACAAGCAGCAATCCTGGGTCCTTTGCCTGGTTCCGGCCCCCGGGGGCCTCTGCGGGGCATGCAGGGGCAGCCATCCTGGGTCTGCTGCCTGGCTCTGCCCCAGGGGCCTCTGTGGGGTGTCCAGGAGTGCCTGTCCTGGGTCCGCTGCATGGCTCTTCCCCAGGGGCCTCCTCGGGGGCATGCAGGAGCACCCTTCCAGGGTCCGCTGCCTTTGTCCGCCCCCAGGGGCCTCCACAGAGTGTGCAGGAGCATTCAAAGCCAGTCCGCTGCCCACAGCCCCTTCAGGGTTCGTGCACTGGGGGGTGGGAGGCCTGGTGAGTGCAGGCCTGGACATTTCCCACTGGAGGGCCCATGATTGCACACACCTGGTGGGCCCCCACAGCTGAGGGGCACACCTGGCACAGAGCTGGGTGGTGAGCCAGGGGCAGACGCTGGTGCAGGATCCCTCGGCGGGGCTCTGCTGCTGAGTGAACACACTCTCAGCCCCTCACCTAGTCTGGCCAGGCACACCAGCAGGTGGACATCCGCCCCCCTGAGGTGTCCCAGACTGCAAGAGGGCACAGGCCAGGCTGAGGGATCTCCCCCTTCCCCGAGTGCACAAATTTTTGTGCACTGGGCCCCTAGTCTTATATAATAAAAGAGTAATATGCAAATTGACCATCACAAGATGGCTGCCCCATATGGTCAAAGATGGCTGGCCCATGTGGTCAAAGATGGCCACTACAAGATGGCCAGCAAGGGAGGGAAGTTGGGAGGGACCCAGGCCTGCAAGGGAGGGCAGTTGGGGGGGGGGGACCCATGCTTGCAGGGGAGGGCATTTGGGAGGAATCCAGGCCTGCAGGAAAGGGCAGTTGTGGGGCACCCAAGCCTGCAGAGGTGGACAGTTGGGGGGAGCCATCCTGGCAGGGGGAGGGTAGTTAGGGGCAATCAGGCTGGCACAGGAGCAGTTAGGTGTTGATCAGGCTGGCAGGGGAGTGGTTAGGGGGAATCAGCAGGTGAGAGGTCAGAAGTCAGCAGTCCTGGATTGTGAAAGAGAGATCGGGCCTAAATGGGCAGTTGGACATCCCTCAAGGGGTCCCAGATTGGAAAGGGTGCAGATTGGGCTGAGGAACATCATCCCCACCCCCCACTCCCACTCTGTGCATGAATTTCGTGCACTGAGCCTCTAGTATTATTTATATTATGCAGCACTGTGCACAGTCTGAAATTTAAAATTTGTCAGATGAGTATTTAAATTCAGCTCTGCCACTTATACGTTACTTATATTCTCTGAGCCAAAGTTTCATGATATGTAAAAGAGTGGTATAACTTGCTTTAAAAAATCTCTGTTGTTAAGAAAATAAGAAAACAGGCTAAATAAAACTATAAAAAAACAACCAGGCAAATGCAAAATGTAGGATGGTTTACAGGACAGGTTTTCTTAACAAATAAATGGTATAGAAAAGGACACTGTTGAATTTAATATTTAAAAAAAAGGCCCAAAGGACATATCAACCAGATGTTGTGTGTGCAACTTGTTTCGACCCTGATTTAAGCAAACCAACTATTGTAAGATTTCTTTTAGATAATTAGGGAAATTTAAATGCAAATGGATATTAAGTAACATAAGCAGCTTATTACTTAGGGTGGTATATAAATACTATGACTTAAATGTGTCATAAAAATTCATATGTTGAAATCCTAATGCCAGAAGTGGTGGTATTGGGAGGTGAGACCTTTAGGAAACGATTAGGTATGAGGGTAGAACCCTCATGAATTAATTAGTATCCTTATAAAAGAGGATCCAGAGAGATCTCTCACCCCCATTCCACTGTGAAGATACAATGAGGAGTTTATGAGAAATAAGAAATAGTCTTCCAAAAAATTCTCAGAGAAAAATTCGAGATAAAAGTAATTAGATATTAATTACAAAAATAATACTTCATATAAATATATGGATACAGATTGCAAATTACTCAGAAAAAAGTCATAATATTAAATGCAGGTACTAGTAAATAAAAATGAGAGTAAATGAATTAAGCATTAAAATCAAGAACTAAAAAATATAAGCAAAAAAAGCAAACAAAAGTACATGTGACTTCATAAAAATAAAAGCATAAAACATGAATTTGAACATAGAAAAGCAAGTTTTTTATATAATTTTTTATTTTTCAATTACAGTTAACCTACACTATATTAGTTTCAGGTGTACACCCTAGTGATTGCACATTATATAATTTACTAATTAATTACCCCAATAAATCTCATATTCATCTGATACCATACATAGTTATTAGAATACTGGTGTCCTGGTATACAGATTTGTGCACATTGAAAGGAAATTAATTAGAAAAAATATTTTAATATCACTATTAGCCATTTCTCTATAATAGAAATGTCAACCAAATTCACGATTGACAATGACAGATTGAAACACATGCATGTGATTGGCACCAGCAAGAGCTTTGAATGTATCATGCATGTGGGAGTCAACTTAGCCTTTTATAGATATAGAATAAACTTACTTAATTAGACTTGCTTTCTGGTTTAGTTAAACTTTTCCCAGCCCAGTGAAGCAACCCAACTTTTCTATCTGGTAATTGTTAGCAACACAGCAGTAAATATCAACATGAAGCAGATTATTATTATAGATCATGCAGGGAGAACAAAGGGTAAAATAGCTGCAGCAGTGTTTGACTACATTCTGTGCAGTGAGAAAACCTGAAGTCATTTTCAAGGTCCATCATTTCTTACTTCTTTTCAGTCAGGTCAAGTTCCTAAACTTTCTAAATTTATGTTTTCCAGCTAATGAAAAGAAAATAGGATTCTACCAAGTCTCCTATATACCTACTCCAGGACTTCTGTAAGGATCAAATGAGATGAGGAATGTGAAAATTCTTCACAAATATTTGGCTAAACTGTATAATGTTTGCACCTGGTTATAAAGCAATTTGAGTTCCTAGGCTGAAGAAACTCCAAGGAGGTTAGTCGCTAGGGAGAGGAAGCCAGGTATTGCTATGTGACGTCATTAACTGACTCCTACAGCAACCGTTTCAGGGCTGGGCTGGGCTGGTCTGTGAGCCATATTTTGTGCCATGGGGTCTTGGCAACAGTTGCTGAAATTTGGTGAGTTGACACCCCAGGGCGGTGGCGGGTCCTGTTTCTCTCTTGGGGGAAGTCGAGTTTTGGGGTGTTAGCGCCAGGTCCATGGTGCTGTTTATTTTTAAATGGCCAGTGTGCATTATGGCAGCTCAGGCATTGAGCATCTGCCCCTGGTGGTCAGTGTGCATCATAGCTACCAGTTAGATGGACAGACACTTAGGCTTTTATATAGAGAGTTTATTGACTATATTCTCTATGCTGTGCTGTCCATCCCCATGACTATTTCTGTTTCTACTAATTTTTACTTTTTAATCCCTTCACCTTTTTCACCCAACCACCCAACCTCCCTCCCATCTGGAAACCATCAAAATGTCCTCTGTATTTATAAGTTTGTTTCTGTTCTATTTGTTCATTTTGTCTTTTACATTCAATTGTTGATAAGTCTGTATTTATTACCATTATATTGCTCATATTTTTTATCAATTTTTTTCTCTTCTTATTTTTCTTCTTCTTTTTCTTCTTCAAGAAGACCTTTTAACATTGCATGTAATACTGGTGATGAACTCCTTTAGCTTTTTCTTGACTCTGAAGCTCTTTATATGTTCTTCAATTCTAACTGATAGTTTTACTGGGTAGAGTAATCTTGGTTGTAGGTCCTTGCTTTTTCATTACTTTGAATATTTTTTGCCACTTTTCTTCTGCCTGCAAAGTTTCTATTGAGAAATCAGCTGACAGTCATATGGGAGCTCCCTTGTAGGTAACTAACTGCTTTTCTCTTGCTGCTTTTAAGAGTATCTCTTTGTCTTTAACCTATTGCATTTTAATTATGATGTGTCTTGGTATGGGTCTCTTTGGGTTCATTTTATTTGAGACGGTCAGTGTTTCTTGGCCTTGTATGTCTATTTCCTTCACCAGATTAGGAAAATTTTCTATCATTATTTTTTCAAATATGTTTTCAATTTCTTGCTTTATCTCTTCTCCTTCTGGCACTCCCATGATGTGAATGTTGGTATGTTTGACTGTGTCCTGGAGGCTTCTTACAATATCTTCATTGTTTTGGATTTTTTTTTCTTTTGTTATTCTGATTAAGTGTTTTTTGCTTTCTTTTTTTTTAATATCTTTATTGTTCAGATTGTTACAGTTGTTCTTCTTTTTTCCCCATAGCTCCCCTCCTCCCAGTTCCCACCCCATCCTCTGTCCCCATCCCCCCCTGTCCTCATCCATAGGTGTACGATCATTGTCCATTCTCTTCCCGCACCCCCAACACCCTTTACCCCTGAAAATTGTCAGTCCACTCCCTTTCTATGCCTCTGATTCTATTCTATTCACCAGTTTATTCTGTTCATCAGAATTCTTATTCACTTGATTTTTAGATTTACTTGTTGATAGATATGTATTCGTTGTTCATAATTTTTTATCTTTATTTTTTCTTCATCCTCTTCTCAAAGGATACCTTTCAGTATTTCATATAATACTGGTTGGGTGGTGATGAACTCCTTTAGCTTTTTCTTGTCTGTGAAGCTCTTTGTCCAACCTTCAATTCTGAATGATAGCTTTGCTGGGTAAAGTAATTTTGGCTGTAGGTTCTTGCTGTTCATTACTTTGAATATTTCTTGCCACTCCCTTCTGGCCTGCAAAGTTTCTGTTGAGAAATCAGCTGACAGTCATATGGGTCTCCCCTTGTAGGTAACTAACTGCTTTTCTCTTGCAGCTTTTAGGATTCTCTCCTTGTCTTTTGCTCTTGGCACTTTGATTATGATGTGTCTTGGTGTGGTCCTTCTTAGGTTCCTTTTGATTGGGGTTCTCTGCGTCTCCTGGACTTGGAAGTCTATTTCTTTCACCAGGTGGGGGAAGATGGCGGCATGAGGTTTATACCTAAATGTGCAGCCTCCACAACTAAATTTTTAAATACAACTATACAGATAAACGGCCATCCTCCAGAACCAAGGGAGGGAAGGCTTTGCAACCAGAAGGCAAGAGAAGGAGTGCTTTGAGACTGAGTGGTAGCTCCCTGCGCCAAAACTGAAAGGTACCGAGGGACGCGCAGAACTGAGGTGGCGGCACGGAGGCGAGGCGGCGCAGGTGAAGGGGAGCAGCAGCTGCGCTCGGTCAGGTTCGCGGCTAGAGAAGAGATTGTGGACTCCCGGGGTCGCAAAGAGTGCGGCACGGGCTGCAGGCCAGCGGGGCTGAAGACTAGTGATTTTCTGCCAGTGCTGTTCACAGGAGTCACTGGCGCGGAGATCTGGGGACTGAGAGGCGCGCAGACTCAGTTTTTTGCTTTCTTATATTCCAAATCACTGATTTGATTCTTGGCTTCATTTAGTTTACTGACTATTCCATGTAAATTATTCTTAATTTCTGTTAGTGTACCCTTCATTTCTGACTGGCTCTTTTTTTTTATGGTTCCCATGTCCTTTTCCTTATGCTGTTGAATTTCTTTCTAAGTTCATCTACTCTTTCCTAAGTTCATTGAGCATCCTTATAACTAGTGTTTTGAACTCTATACCTAGTAGATTGCTTGTTTACATTTTTTTTTTTTACTTCTTTTCTGGAGTTTTGTTCTGTTCTTTCATTTTGGACGTTTCTTTGTCTCCTTATTTGTCCTCCTGTATTTGTTTCTATGTAGTAAGTGGGACTGCTATGTTTCCTGGGCTTTATAGAGTTGCCTAATATAGTAGATGTCTTATAGGGCCCAGTGGCAGAGACTCCCCATTCATCTGAGCTGGGCATTACAGGTATGCATCCCTGCCCCTCTGTGTGGGCTATGTACACCCTCCTGTTGTAGTTGAGCCTTGATTGCTATTGGCACATCAATAGGAGGGATTTACCCCCAGTCAGATCAAATGTGAAGACTGGTTGTGATCACTGTGGAGGATCAGTTGTGTATGGGTTTACCCCACAGAGTAGGACTTACTTCAGCAGGGCTCTGTTGTCCACTGAGCCCATCACTTCAGTGTTTCACTTGGGGAGGTGGTTGGATGTCTCTTGGGCCTTCCAGTAAGTGCAGGCCAAGATCAGCTACTACTGTTTTTTGCTGAGACCATCCTGAATGAGGTACAAAACAACCTACAGATGGGTTTGTAGGTACCCAGGAAAGGCCAAGCTGTGAACCAATCCTGGATGCCCTAATGCCTGGACTGGATCCACTTAACAAGTGGTATGGGCCATGGCAAGGCCAGAACCTGCTTGTTTGAGAGATTTTAGGAAATTCTGAAGCATGAGCCACAATAGGCCATTGGTAAGGAAAAGCCACTGGAAAAAGCTTGGATGGCCTACAAGTTGGTAGGGTAGGGTCTCGGGGAATCACCAGAGAGAGATAAATAGTGATATCCAGGTTGATAAAGACTAAGTTATGGCACCTTGTCTGCCATCTCTGTAGGTAAAGGGTTCAGCAAAAGACCAATGGTCTCTGCCAGTACTTCTGTCTGGGAGAAATGTGTCCTGATGCCAGACATTTCAGTTTATCTTTATATGTACCTGGTGTGTTTTGAGTTGTTACTCAGCACTGGAGCTCAGAAGGAGTCCGCGTTAAGTCCATGTGCAGGTCCTTTAAGAGCAATACATGGAACTCCAGCAGCTCTCCATCTCACACAGCCACAATTCCCACTGTTTTTCACAGCCAGAAGTTATGAGGACTTCTCTTCGTGGCACTGGAACCCTGAGGTAGGGGGCCTGGTGTTGGGCTGGGACCCCTTGCTACTCAGGGGTCCTTCACAGTCAAGATATTTTTCCTTCACACAAGTTAGGGTCCAACCAATTCCATGCCTCAGCCACTCCTACCAGTCCCAATGCGCTGTTTTCTTTTTATCCCTAGTCACAGCATTTCTGTCCCTAGGTCTTTCTGAATGATGGTTGTTCTGAAGTTCAGTTTTATTTTTCATATAGTTGTGGAGGATGCGAATACAGCAATTACCTATGCTGCCATCTTGACCAAAGCCCCCCAAAAGAAAGGAGTTTTAAAACAAAAACTTGCTCTTTTTAGAATATAAATGAATTACACAAATCTCTGGCAAGGCTAAAAAGTAACAAATGTCTAACTTTATCATAACACTTATACAATAACTTATACAAATATTTTTAAAATTATTTTTAAAATCTTTAATCAAAATTCTGATCTGTGGGATGTAAGACATTAGAGTAATTATCAATAAACAACCCATCAAAATGTCATTGAGCCCTTATTTTTGTAACAGACAAACTCTACTAATTATAAATTCAATAGACAAATAATTACTCTGTTTTAAACTATACTTTTACAGGTATACGTAGGTATAGAAAATATCACAATCCATTTTCCAAAGGGCTACCCAATGAAGTAAATCTTAGAAAAAGAAAACTGTAAAGCACACCCATTTAGTGATACAAATATAAAACATCCTTTAAGAAAATTAACAAATTGAATCCAGTAATATTTCAAAAGAATTTGGTGGCCCACTAAGGATTATTTCCAGAATGCAAAGACAGCTTGATTGTAGGAAATCTAGCAATAGAATTAATCATCTTAATATGTCAATGGATAAAATAATATAATCATCTCAAAAGATACACAAAAAGGATTTAATAAAATTCTACAAAAGTTTAAAATAAAATAAGTAATTCTTAGTAAAGTAAGAATAACACAATAGTTACTTGCCATGACTTGAAAATCTGTCATACACCAACATCCAGGGTCCTGCTCACTGAGAGTCATCTCTATGAAAACCAGAATAACACAACTATGCCTACTTACATCATTATAGAAATACAAGCAATAAAATCATTAAGCGGGGGGAAAATTCTAAATATTAAAGGTGAGGCAGAAAATCCATCATTGTGATTGTCTACATGCACAATGCAAAAGGAAATGGATGAAATTTGACTACAGCCGTTAGGGAAGTTCAAAAGTATGACTAATTACAGAATTAAGATACACAACTCAATCCTTTCCTAGATAATAACCTTTGAAAATCTGGAAATGGGAAATTAATCTACTCACAATACAACCAAAGTATGAATGCCCTGGGAAAAATATTTAAGGTACATGGTACGTTTATTTAAAAAATTACAAAATTTACTAAGAAACATAAAGAAGATGTGAATAAATTGAGACACCATGCATCTTATATGACACCCCAATATCGGAGAGATTTCACGTTTCTCAAAGTTAACATGTAAATGTAACAAAATCATGTGCAATTTAGCATAAAAGTTAAATGCACAAAGACAGCTGAGTTTGAATCCCAGGTTATGAGACATTGAACATCTAAGTTAACCTCACCGAGCTTGTTTGTGCAGCTTTATAATAACAGTCAAAAAGGAATATCTATTTTGTAGAATTGATGTGGAATTTAAATAAAACAGTGCATGTAGAATCTTTATCCTTGTGTTTATACTCCGTTAAAGATTAATAACGTTGGATATTTTAATTATTATTATTTCACTTTGAGCCAGGAGTTTAAAATACTTTCTATAAAGAATAAGATAGTAACTATTTTTAGACTTTGAGGTCATATAATTCCTTTCACATATTTTTCTTTATTGTTTGTTTGATTCCAACACTTTAAAAATATAAAAATTATTTTTTAACTAAAATTTGTACAAAATAACGGGCTAGTTTTGTCCTGTGGGGTGTTTGCAGACTCATATTCTAAACAAGGAAAAAAAATTTAATCTCACTGATAATCAGAGAGAGAAATGCAAATTAAATGCAAGTGATCAAGTGGGTAAATAAATTTTTAAATACCCAGCATCCTTAAGCAAAGAAGAAAAACAAAAATCTCATATGCACAAAGGTGATTACCAAAGAGAAAAGGAGTTGGAAGGAGGTAGAAACGATAAAAGGCAGGTAAATGGTGATAAAAGAAGATTTGACTTGGGGTGTTCAATATACAATACAATAGACAGATGATTTATGTTATAGAAAAAAATGCCCAGTATTTATGAAGATGTAAGGAAATGGACACTCACATATACTGCTGGTCAGTTTATGACTGGTGGCAACTTTAATGCATCAAAAGCCAAAAGTATGTATTCTCTTTCACCAGGAGATCCTAGTTTTAGAAACATTTTCTAAAGAAATGATTGGAGCCCTAGCTGGCTTGGTTCAGTGGATAGACCATCAGCCTGTGGACTGAAGGGTCCTAGGTTTGATTCCAGCCAAGGGCACATGCCTGGGTTGGGGGCTCGATCCCCAATAAGGGGTGCGCAGGAGGCAGCCTATCAATGATTCTCCCTCATCATTTTAGTTTCTATCTCTCTCTCCTCCCTTCCTCTCTGAAATCAATAAAGAAATATTTTTTAAAATGTTAAAAAAAAAAAAGAAATGATTGGAGACATTCTCATATGCTTGAATAAATATGTTTATCAAGGGCTATTTATAATGTCAAAAAAAATCAGTAATGACTTAAATGTTTAACCAGAAAGGGCTGTTAAATAAATTACAGTCTCTATACAATAGAATCACATGCAAGTATTAAAAATAAAGAACAAAATAAAGGAACAAACAACATAGAAACAGACCCAAAGATACAGAGTACACAATGATGGTTGCCAGAGAGGAAGAGGGCTAGGAGACTGGATGAAAAAGGTGAAGAGATTATGACCTAAAAATTGGTAGTTATAAAATAGTTATGGAGATGTAAAATACATATAGGGAATATTGTTAATAATATTATAATAACTACTAGAGGCCCAGTGCATGAATTCATGCACCAGTGGGATCCCTCAGCCTGTCCTGAGGGATCAGGCCAAAACCACTCTCTGACATCCCCTGAGGGGTCCCAGATTGCGAGAGTGTGCAAGCCAGGCCGAGGGACCCCACCACACCGGTGCACTATCTGGGCTGGAGAGTGACAAGGGAGGTTGACCAGCTGGGAATGGACCATAGGAGGGCTCCAGGGCATGTCTGGCCTGTCTTGCTCAGTTCTGATCAGCCAGACCTCAACAGCAAGCTCATCTACTGGTCAGAACATCTTCCCCCAGGTGGTCAGTACACATCATAGCGACTGGTTGAGTGGTCAACTGTTTGGCCCCTGGTGGTCAGTGCATGTCATAGCAAATGGTTAAGTGGCTTTAGCATATCATTAGCATATTATGCTTTGATTGGTTGAATGGCCAACCTGACAACCGAACACTTAGCATATTAGCCTTTATTATATAGAACTAGAGGCCTGATCCATGAAATTCATGCAAGAGTAAGCCTTCCTTTCCCCAACTGCCAGCACCAGCTTCCCGATGGCACTCGGGACCCAGGCTTCATCTGGGAGGACATCTGGAATGATTTCTGGAATGACATCTGGTCTAATTAGCATATTTCCCTTTTATTATTATAGACTAGAGGCCTGATGCACAAAAATTTGTGCACTCAGGGGGGTCCCTCAGCCCAGCCTATGCCCTCTTGCAGTCTGGGACCCCTAAGGGGATGTCCACCTGCTGGATTAGGCCCATTCATTGGGGGGATCAAGCCTAAGCTGGCAGTCAGACATCCCTCTGGCAGTCTGGGAGCCCTCGGGGGATGTCCACTTGCCAGCAGGGAGCAGGTCTAAGCTGCAGTCAAACATCCTTAGCACTGCTGAGGAGGCAGGAGAGGCTCCCACCACCACCGCTGTACTGGCAGCAGTCATCCTGGCTTGTGGCTGAGCAGAACTCCCCCTGTGAGAGTGCACTGTCCACCAGAGGCAACTTCTGCATTGAGCATCTGCCCCCTGGTGGTCAGTGTGTGTCATAGTGACCAGTCATTCCCAATGGTTCTGCTTTTAGGGTCAATTTGCATATTACCCTTTTATTATATAGGATAGAGGCCTGGTGCATGGGTGCAGGCCAGCTGGTTTGCCCTGAAGGGTGTTCTGGATCAGGGTGGGGTTCCCGCTGGGGTGTCTGGCCAGCCTGGGTGAGGGGCTAAGGACCATTTTCAGGCTGGCCACAGCCTCTTCAGGGAGGGGGTCCTGCTGGGGTGCCTGGCCAGCCTGGGTGAGGGGCAAGATGGCTGTTTGCAGGTCCCCAGTTATCCAAGCACCCAGCGGGGCTGGCTGGAAGTAGGTATCTGGGATTTATTTATCTTCTATAATTGAAACTTTGTTGCTTTGAGCAGAGGCCACAGCCACCCAAGGCAGATGGGAAGCTTAGCTTCTTCCATCACTGGGGCAACCAAGCCTCTTATTTGCTCTAGCTCTGTGGCTGCCAGTAGCAATCTTGGTTGGGTTAATTTGCATATAGTCACTCTGATTGGCTGGTGGGAATGGCTTAGAATGTAGGGGAGTGACACAATTAGCATATTACTCTTTTATTAGATTAGATGTAAGGTGCCAGGTGGTACTTGAAATATTGGAGGGATCACTTTATAATGTATATGACTATCTACAACTCAAACTAATACAAAATAACATTGTTGTAAACTGTAATTTAAAAATAATTTTTTAAATGATAGATTGCATACTTCCTTTTTTTAAATTGAAAAACAGAAGACTAAAACAGTGTCATTAATGACTCACAAAGGGAGCTAGAGGAAATGTCAGGAAAACGACTCAGCATTTAGAAAGCATCATTCTGGCATGACTATGTGTCTCTCAACAAAAGTCTGGGCACCACTTTTAGTGAGTATAACAGAAGAAAATCACCAACCACAAAGTAGAATATTGACAGTCTAACAGGAAGAAATTCCTTTATTTTTAGGCATGGTCTTTTTAAAATTCTTTTTTAAATATTGAGATCCAACGTAATTATTTTCCCTTGTTATATTTAAAGAATTAACAATTCATTTAAGACTAATTAAGAACATATGGAATTCATGGTATAGTATTATCCTTTTCTAGGAAGGTCTTTCAGTTGTCCAATTTTATTTTTTATTTTTTTAAGAGAAGAACTCTATTATTCATTTTATTATCAACAATTACTTATTGGGCTCATGCCAGTTCGTGTTCCATATTGTAGAATAAAACTATGAACCTCTCTCTCCACTTGAGACACTTCACATTCTACCATAGAAATCAGAAGGCCCCCAGACATGTTTCCATTTCATAACAGTCAATGTTAACAAATAAAGTTATGTTGTCTAAAGGCTATCTGTTCTAAAGACTTACCAAATCCATCTCCAGTAGTCATTGCTTGATGGTTAAGCCTCCAAGTCTTCAAGAACAATTCATAGTTCTTGAAGCATTTGGCCAGGCCCTTAACTCTATTTTTCTGGATATCACATGGAGTGTGCAAAGTTTAGGAAATGAAATAGCTGAGGAGCTGCAGAGACAAGATAGAGTCAGACAACTACATTTTGTTTTTTCTGGGAGGGAAGAAAAGTTCTTATTTTAAAATTAAACTACATTACCCTTTGGTACAATAAAGCAAGTGGCATGAGCTTCACTTGGAGAAGTCAGCTAGGCTTTCCTTCTGCCAGGTTGTACAACTGCAGACACTCCATTCACACAGTGTTTTATACGAAGAGCATGCCAGGGAGCACAATGCTATTGATATGAATTACAATGTGAATGACGCCCCTGGAGTTTGTACACAGAACTCTGAGTTTGGGTGAGATTTCATCAAGACTAAAAAAAAAAACAAAAAACAAAAAACGGTGAAGTAGGTAAGTTTGTCAACACCTATCCTAGTAACTTTAGTGACTTTTTGGCATTATTTCCTCTGACTACATCCATATGCTACCTCAAGATGCTCAAATCTTTATTCTGCAGTCTATACTAGCTGTTTAGATGCCCTCACTTTAGAACTAGACCATCTATTTAATTGTCTAATAAATTCATGCCACTGTAGACAAGTATTGCATTACTTCTCCAAGATAACTGGTACGATGTTTTAACCATTGGCCTCTATGGATAAAGAAATTATAAGCAATGTCCATTCAGTAGTTGGATTTGAGGCACCTTGGCAGGCTGCTTGAGTGAGATAACTAAAAAGCCTTTAAAGTAGGATGCCTATATGCAAGGAATGAAGAGAAATCTACGTTCAGGTATCACTAGTAAAGTTTATAATATTAAAAGATCTCACAAGCCCTGTCTGATTTGGCTCAATGGAGAGAGTGTAGGCCTGTAGAACTAAGGGTCCTGGGTTTGATTCTAGCCAAGGGCACCTACCTCGGTCGCAGGCTCCTCCCTGACCTGAGCCCTGGCGGGGCGCGTGCAGGAGACAACCAATTGATGTGTTTCTTTTACACCAATGTTTCTCCTCTCTCTGTCTTTCCCTCTATCGTCCACTCTCTCTAAAAATCAATGGAAAAGTGTCCTCAAGTGAGGATTAACAAAAAATTAAAAATAAATAAAATCAAAACAAAAATCTCACAAAAAATTTATCATTATACACCTCTCTGTTACCTATACTTTGCCCTGAATAACTAGATAACATCATGGCTGAAATGTCCCATCTAGACAGCCTGTGAACACTTATAGTGCTCCATAATAGCTTTTTAGTTTTCTTTGCTTAGTTCCCTGCATCCTTCTACCAATTGCACTCAAACAAGTGTAACCAAGGAGAAAACAGAGACAGTCAGGCACCTAGGGTCTTTTTTTAAATCCAGCTGTCTAAAGTAGTGAGTGTACTAGAGTAAGGTGACCAGACGTCCCGCTTTTGGCGGGACAGTCCCGATTTTTAACAATTTGTCCCGCGTCTCGCGGCATTTTAAAAAAGTCCTGATTTTTGAAAAGAGACATATGTACTACTCTTTGTAGTATTTTAAGTAATAATAATAAAGAAAAAGAACCACCACCCCCACCCCACTCCACCCTCCCACCCCCTACCCCTGGTCAATGGTATCCCGCTTTACCAATGTTAAAATCTGGTCACCTTATACTAGAAGTAAATTACATGAGCACATCTTATGATTCAAAAGAATAAGAATTGCTATTAATTCAAGGAATGGGGTGGAGAAAACAAAGCAGGATAATGGTAGGGGGGAAAGGAAAGAAAAGAAAGAAAGCAAAAGAGCAAACAGAAATAGTAAAGCTACAAGACCTTTAGTATAATTCTTTGATGAGCTATTGTATGCATGACCTTCACAGGGAAGTTACCTATTTCATGATTTGTTGACAGGCTGGTGTGTGACATTTTGACTAAAGGACTTAGTTACATTGTGAAGAGAGGAAGGTACCCTTTAGGTAAGGAATATAAACAAATGTCTCCAACTCAGACATTTTTGAAAGAGCTCAGGAGACTCCTGTTAAAGTGCATGAGGATGACATCCTGGAGCAGCTTTCAAACAGAAGGATATTTTAGAATCTGTGAGCTTGATAAAAACCTCCCTTTTTTTCAGGTTTAAGGAGAAAAGTGTGGTAGATACAATTTGATCATTTAATATAAGAATCAGAAAAATGCAGCTTCTCTAAAGGAAGAGCATCTGGAAAACAAAAAGGCAAACAGAGTATAAATGGAGTGTCAAAATTTCAAAAAAATTTTTCAAATATATAGAAAGGCCCTTGAAATTTATAATCCAGAATAAAGATAAAAAAGGGATGTTGGTGTTTATATTCATCTTTACCATAAAGGACATTTGAATTGCTCCTGCTTCAAAGGCTTTGTTTAAGGAAAATTAGAATATTTGACAGAGATTGAAATCTCTAAGGAGAAAGTTATGAAACATCTTGAGAAAATTCAGGCTCACGAGAACAGCAGGAGTGGATGACATTTAGCAATTAACTCCAAGGAAATAAAGAAATGTGCAATAGCAAAATGGCTGATAGGATTTGCATAAAACAGAGTAATCTATTTGGCCTTGAACAGCTGTTAAAAGTTATTTCAAAGTTACTAGCAATCAGCTGAAATTTCTTTCTATCATCTATGAAAAAAAAGGAGGCAAGATTAATACTTTACAGAGATTTGTTAGAAAAGAAAGGTATTTTTGTTAGGGATCCAAATTTTAATAACGGATTCTACAGAAGGCTTTGTGGGCATGGCTTTGGGTCTCTGTTCTCCAAAAGTAAAATGCACATGCTTGATAATTTTATCCAGCACATGAGCCTTTTCTTGAATCATTAGTTCCTGCAAGATGAATATCCTGGACATTTATGAATGAGACGCCCTAATGGGCATCTCAAATTCTCTTGCTAAATATTTTATCTTATATAAAAGGAAATTCATTAAAAGTATGTTAGGCATTCTTTTATTAGAATAATGTTGGAGAGCTGATATCAAAGAAGAGCTATACTTTAAATGATTTAGATTCTTTTATTGCTCTTTATAAGTCAAAACTCATTATCAACTAGCTGAGGGTTCCATTTAATCACAAGTAAATAAAGTACAGCAACACAGCATCAAAGCAAGATCAAGCTTCAGACAGAGGCTCACAAAAAGTTTCTGACTGTGCAAAGTTAATATACTCTAAAGAAGATTTTTAAATTATTTTGGTAAAAACCATGCCCAGCCAATGTTGCTCAGTAGTTGAGTGTCAACCTGTGAACCAGGAGGTCACAGTTAGATTCCAGGTCAGGGCACTTGCCTGGGTTGTGAGCTTGATCCCCAGTGTGGGGCCTGCAGGAGGCAGCCAATAAATGATTCTCTCTCATCATTGATGTTTCTATCACTCTAACCCTCTTCCTTCCTCTCTGAAATCAATAAAAATACTTTTAAAAAAACAAACATTCCATTGCTAGAATTTAAAAATTTCAGCGTGTGTCCTTGTGAATATTGCTGATATGGTTAATAATGGTTTTTCATAATCAAAGGTGTCTTATTCATTAATGAGCATGAATAAAAGTAAATAAGTACTAAAAGTATATATTCATGCATTCATATGTAAATATGAATAAAAGTATATATATTTATTTGTAATTAATGTAAATTAACAATTACTTTCTTCTATGGTTAGACTACATACTGTGTGGAGTTATACCAAGAGTGATCTAAGAAGATTAATTCATGAGCCTTTATAAAACATGAATAAAACTAAAAGGATGATTTTAATAAAGCATCTATATCAGATCATTCCATTCCATGCTGGACCCACCTATTCAAGTTGCCAACTCTCTATTCTCCACATAGCTACCCTTCAAAACTCTCTCAAGATCACCTTCTAATTCGCAATGATCACTAATTTCTCTGAAGTCAGGGCACTTAAAATTTATAGCACTCATTTGGTAATTAATCATGTAATGACCTATGATATTTCTTTAATTGATATTATTTAATATCTCTCTCCCTCTCTTTTCTCCCCCCCTTCTTCCATTCCTTGAATCTTTTTCTGTCTCTCCAACTCTCTCTCTTTTCCTTGTATTTTAAAGATTTTAAGCTTTTATGAGAGCAGGTATGCAGTAAATTGCCACATTAAACATTAACTCATGACACACAATACCATCTTGCATTCAATAAGTGCTCAATAAAAGTTTGTTGACTTAAAAAAATTAATTTCAAAACTTAACCTTATTTCAGGGGCCTGGCAGATATGTTAAAGACTTAATTAAATTGATGAGCTATGATTTGAAAGATGGGAGGTGATAGGTAGCTAGACATTAGGGTGTAGCAAGGCTTGGCAATCTTTCAGAGATGTTTTGCCAAACCTTCATTCATCTGTTCCTTCCCAAGTTCAGATTCATGGCAACTCCTTTGGGTGAAGAAAGCATGGTAGATTTTCACAGATCATTCACTCACCCCCAGTAGAGACTACTGTAATATGACAGTTCATAGGCCTTCAACTTCTAGAATAACCCTGGAGAGAGAAAAGGAAAAATTAAGAGGCTTCTTCCTATATCTCTATGTTCTTTTAATATCTAAGCACTCTGAATCAGAATCCAAATTATTAGCAAAGAAGGCACAGAAGTATTTATATACAACCAACTGAAAGGAAAATAAGACACTTGGGGGCATGAATCGTGCTTCTGAGGAAAATTTGGTATCCAACTGACTTACTTTTTTCTTTTCTTTTTACTTATAACATCAAAACCATCTCAATACTATCTTAGACATAAAAAGAAAAAAGCATTTAGGAAAGTTTATGAGGTCCCCCCGACCCAAATATCAAATTAAACAAAGAAATATAGGACTAATTGGCCATTGAAAGGTGAAACCTTCCCTAAAACTTTTAGTTATCCTAGCTTTAGTCATGGGGTATATTTGTGTTTTGCAAGATATTCAAAGTTACATAAATAGATAACCTCACTGAAAGGTTCACTAGTTATTTAGTCAACAATGGTACTTAGTCAAATTTAAGAACATAATAGGATAGCATAACCTCCATATTCACTTTCCAGAATGCTAGGTAGATTCTGATCGAAGATCTTAAATCAAATATTTGTAACTGTTAATATGCTTCAAACCACTTTAGTTTTCTGAAAGAAAGAAAAGGATCAAAACCATAATGATAATTGAAAGTAGTGATGTATAGAATCCAATCTAATAAAAGAGTAATATGCAGATTAACCATCACTCTGAGACACCTAAGCCAAGCCCACCAGCCAAACCATGCCCACCAGCCAGTCAGAGCGGCTGTATGCAAATTAACCTAGTCAAGATGGCATCCAGCAGCCACAGAGCTAGAGCAAACAGGAGGCTTCATTGCCTGACTAGGCCTCTGCTCAAGGCAACAGAGTTTCAATTATAGAAGATAAATAAACCCCAGAAACCTGATTCCAGCCAGCCTCGCGGGGACATTGTGTCAATGGGAGCTGTGGGCAGCCTGAAAATGGCCCCCAGCCCCTCACCCAGGCTGGTCACTCCTCCATGGGATGAGGGTCTCCACAGGGGGGCTTGGCCAGCCTGCAAATAGCCATCAGCCCCCCACCCAGGCTGGCCAGGCATGCCAGCAGGTGGATATTCCCTGAGGGCACAGGCCAGGGTGAGGGATCGCCCCCCGAGTGCACAAATTTTTGTGCACTGGGACCCTAGTTATATATAACTAGGGGCCCAGTGCATGAATTCCTGCATGAGTGGAGTCTGGCCAGCCTGACCTGACTGGGGCTAATTGGGGCTGGGCTGGCCAGGGGAAAGGACCACAAGCAGTTGTCCAGCTACTTTGCCCTCAGTTGGGGTCAGGGGGCTGATCGGGCCCACAGTGCGCATTGAAGGAATCAGTCCTTCCTATTATTCCAGTCATACAGTCATTCTAGTAGCTTGGCTTTTATATGTATAGATTATATAAATTTGTTTATAACTTCTTTGAAAATAATAAAAATCAATTTACCAAAGTATTTAACATATAGTTTCAAAGGATTCAAAGGCCCACAAGTATAAAACCCATAGGAGTCAATAAACTTCAGATCAAAAATTTGTTTTTGCTGATGAAAAGAGCAGCTACATGGAGTCTAGTGGGAAAACTATTGATGTTCTCTAGTCATGTAGTATCTCAACTATATCAAGATATAGCTATGATGGCATCCTATCTAATAAAAGAGTAATATGCAAATTAACCATCACTCCATGACTCTGTCAGAAAGATGGCAGTGGCCAGGGAGCTGGACTGAGCAGGAGGCTTCAGTTGCCCCCAGCAATGGAGGAAGCCAAGCTTCCTGCCTGCCCTGTCTGGCCCTGAGCTCCTCTCAAAGCTACAAAGTTTCAATTATAGAAGATAAATAAATCCCAGATACCTGCTTCCAGCTGGCATGACCTCCACTCAAGGAAGGGCTGGGAGCCTCAGTTGCCAGGGGCAACCTGACCTGGGCTCCACTCAAGGTTACAAAGTTTCAATTATAGAAGTTAAATAAATCTCAGTTACCTGTTCCAGCCTGTGGGCATGGCCAGCCTGAAAACAGCCATCAACCCTTCACCCAGGCTGACCAGGCACCCCAGCGGAAACCCTACCCTGATCTGGGACACCCTTCAGGCCAAACCAGCTGGCCTCCACTTGTGCACCAGGCCTCTATCTTATATAATAAAAGGACAATATGCAAATGGACCCTAACAGCAGAACAACTGGGAATGACTGGTTACTATGACACACACTAACCACTGGGGGGCAGATGCTCAATGCAGGAGATGCCCCCTGGTGGTTAGTGTGCTCCCACAGGTGGAGCTCTGCTCAGCCACAAGCCAGGCTGATGGCTGCCAGTACAGCGGTGATGGTGGGAGCCTCTTCCACCTCCTCAGCAGTGCTAAAGATGTCTGACTGTAGCTTAGCCCTACTCCCGTTGTCAAGGGCTCCCAGGCTGCCAGAAGGATGTGTGACTGCCAGCTTAGGCCTGATCACCCAGGGAGCAGGCCTAAGCCAGCAGGTGGACATCCCCTGAGGGGTCCCAGACTGTGAGAGGATACAGGCCAGGTTGAAGGACCCTCCCCCCACCCCCGAGTGCACAAATTTTTGTGCACTGGGCCTCTAGTAGTTATTATAAATGCTGTAGATTTACTCTGAGTGAATATAGGTTTGGTAGGCAGAGTAATAGCCCCCCAAACAATGTCTACATCCTAATTCCTGAAACCTGTGTATATGTTATCTTACCTGGAAAAGGGGAATTAAAGTTGCAGATGCAATTAAGGTTGGTAATCAGCTGACCTTGAGGTAGGGATATTATTCTGGATAATCCAGGTGACCCCCATGTAATCACAAGGGCCTTTATAAGTAAAAGGTTGAGGCAGGGGAGTTGATGTCAGAGTGATACAATTTGAGAAAGACTTAACCATCTTTTGCTGCCTTTGATGATGAAAGGAGGCTACAAGCCAAGGAACCTAGGTGGCCTCTACAAGTTGGAGAAGGTAAGGAGAGCCTCCAGAAAGAACACAATCCTGCCAACATCTTTATTTTAGCCCAGTGACACCCATTTCAGCATTTGGGACTTTGCCCTCTAGTATAGTAAGTTAATAAATGTATGTTGTTTTAAGGCAATAAATTTGTGGTAAATTCTTACACCAGCAAACTAAAACTACAATATTCAAGAAGAAGAGAAATAAAAAATTATGTGGCTGCCAGCCTGGGAAGCCAGGGATTGGCATATGAGTCTTTTCTAGGGAGTACTCAAAAGCAGCAGAGAGAATCTACATTCCAGAATTCTTGGAAAATTTTATCTGAAACCTGTTCATTAGCGTGGCAGAGTTAAATATGAGAAGTAAATAAATAAATAAATTTAAGATAAACCAATAGCACACTTCAATAGACAATTATTAAACACCTGTGGCCTGTGATTCAAGGTAAAGTACACAAGATTAATGCAGGTGGGATAGTCCTTCCCCGAGTGCCACGGTGGAGACTTGGCCTGAAAACTTCTTTTTCATGGCAGAAAAGAAAAAAAAATCAATGACAAAAACCAAGAAGAAAAAATGACCAGTTCCCATTTTTAGTTGCTGTCTCCCACACATCCATACATTAGCAGATTTTCTACCAGAGGTGACACCACTATGCATAGGTGTGGCTGCAGTGAGACTCAGAACAACTTCCCTTGCAAAAAAATAACATAAAATAAAATGTACTTTGATAGGAATCCCAGAAGTGGTTTCCTATATTACTGATTGTGTTTCCTCACATCAGTCTCCTTTTTATCTTTTCTTTATGTTTGCAAAACTCAACTTGATATCAGTACCTACATGGGCAGGTTCTAATAAGTAGGCAAAAGCGTATTTCTTTCCCAAAAATCCATAGACAAGCATTAAGTGTCAAGGACAGATTTTTTTTCCCTATAAGTTTTGAGGACCACCTACAACAGCCATGACAGCTGTGCTAATCGAAAAAGCAAACGAAGCCACAAAGGACTGTTCTTTGACCATGTAATCAATTTTCCACTCAATGCATTGTTCATTCTTGAAGACTTTAATGCCAGAATTGATTTTAACAGCCATTATAGAAATACTTAAGTCAAAGGGCTTGCAACCTTTTTTAGCATGACCAATGGAATTTTTTAAATAGATATGTGAATAAATCATTGAGTATGATTCATATGCTTTTTTAAAAAGGTTCTTTGAGTCATTGTCCAGACGCATTCTTTACAAGTAGTCAAGTGGACTAAGTAAAATCCCATACTGAGAAATAGTGCATTAGTTCAGTTTATGCTTACAAAATTATGTTTGAAACATTTGTATACCATTGCAGCAGCTCCCAGAAAATCCAATAGGCAATCAGTTGGCTTATAATGGGTGATCACTCTTCAACATGAAATCTGAGGAAGAACTTGTATAAGCAGTTCTGATAACAAAATGTGACCTTAATTTGTGTATAAGGCAGACATTGAAAACCTCAGGAATGGAGAGATATAATAAAGAAATAATTCATTGCTGCTCAAGGCAATCAAGTTAGGAATTCTTCCATAAGAAATAAAATGTTGAAAGAATTAAATGATTTTATGTATTTTTCAAACATTCAAAGATCAAGATAGACTAACTGAAATCCTTTGCTTATTCATATATCTTCTAATAAAAGTTATTTAGGGCATTCTATGACTGCAAGTGAAAATGTACATAAAATGAAATCTAAGCCATAATTAACACAAATAGCAAGCAATCTATTGAAAAGGATACAGACTTATAGACAACTTACATGTTAAAACTTAAAAATGATAGTAGAACTTTAAATCTGTACTCTCGTGGTAGAACAATTTCTGATAAATTAAGGTATATTTAAATCATCACAAAATGAGATTTCTCAATGAGAAATTGTTTTGTCCAGGATTTTACAATATGTTGAATTCATACTTGACAAATGGCATAGAATTTCAATCACACGACTGGAACATTGCTAGCTAAATCTTATGATTAGGAAGCCTCTATCTTACTTTTGGAAAGATATTCACCAGCTTCCAAAAGACCTTTGAACCTTCACTTTGCAATATATCAGAGCTCAAACACTGTCATCAAAGGGCCCATGCACAGAGTTTGTTTAGCAGGCAGTTATTGTCCATGGAATGAACAGTGTTATTATAGCACAGGCAGGCATCCATCAGAGTTCTCAGCAACACACCTGTCCTTAAAGAAATGTCCTTATGTGTGATAGGGTGCCTGAGTGACACAGACATGACATCCATGTTAACAATCAGCATTTATCTGGAGTTCTGCATGCATCATAAAGCACGGCTTTAATTCCCATCTTTGGTTTCAACTGGGAACAAAGAATGGGCAAAGAATGATGTCTTTCCTCATCTTTGTTCAATGTCAGTGGTGAGCACCATTCGTCTTTCCGCTGAATGTGCCTTCTTTCTATTCAATAAAAAATTGACAGAAAATATTTCTAGTGTAAAATAAATGCAGTCTCATGCCATGGAAGTGTAGAGTTAAATTCCTTAAAAGTGTTCATTGTTAACATGTGCATAATCCCATGAGGGGAAAACAGTACCTTTTTATACTTATTGAATTAACAATCAACAAAAACTCCCAAGTTGAATATTCTATGAACTTGCCTCTGACATTGTGAAAGTTACTGATATTAAAAGTTCGTTAAAAGTCATGTATAGAACATACTGAATAAAAATTTCAGGCAAGGAAATAGTTTGAATTACTTTCTCTTTGAAGATCAAGAGAATAAGTCAGCTTGACTGATAATATTAGATGACTTAGAGTCATGAACAAGATCTATTAAAGCATGCATTAAAAATGGCCTCACACCCTCCATAGGACCCTGAATGACACAGGAAACAGTCTCAAACTGAAGATTTCCAGTAATCTTCAGGAAGTTTATTTGGTTATTTTTAGTCTTTATCCCTGATTTTGTAAACAAACAAGCAACAACAGGGAAAAAAAATTTAGAAACTACCTAATCTTCATTTGGGACATAGTGCAGTCTTCAAAAATCAAACACATATTCTTCTTATTCGGTATTCCCTTTGTACTCCGATTGTCACTTTCACCCTTAAAGGGAAAGTATACTCTTGATTTAACCTACAGAATACTAAATATAAGGTCAATCATGTATTCCTAAAACCATTTAGTAGACTGCTGAAGTATCTAAATGGTAATAATGCACATTTCTGCATTGGGTGAGTATATTTTGGATAGAATGGGTTATGTGTTCTGGTTCTTATACAACCTTAAAAAATGATTCGTGTCCAGTGATCTATATATTATGAGCTTCAATAAATACTAGAAACTCTAAGATGATGCATGTGGAGAATCTTCAGGATAGCTATTAACAGGTTTTTCAGAGAGTCTTTGCCAACCAGGTATTTAGGAATTGAATGTATTATTTCTAAATGAGAAAATACAAACATTAGTGATGTGTAAACCAACTTTTAAGTTTTCTTAGCCTTTTTTATAAGCAGGTAAATGGCCAAGTTTCCTTTGACAAGCACCTATATTAGTGTGTTCCATGCATTGATAAGAGCAAATAATAGTATGATATTTGAGATACTGTTAGGAAATGGAGCACAATTAAAAACACAAAAACTGACCCTTCATGTATCCCTCAAGTTGACTATGTACTTCTTACTCTTTAGCAAGCAAACTCTTATAGATAAAATTACTCCATTACAAAACTAACCTCCTTAGGTAATAATACTTTGGATTCAATAATAACTGTTTTGTGATGCTCTTTATGTTATAAGCATGTTCCATATACAATGTTTTTAATTCTCAAAACTCTATGAGATGCACCATTATCATCATTTTTATTGTATAGATGAAAAAAAAACTGAATGCTTGCCCCCTAATGAGTAATTGCCCACAATCTCACAGCCAGGAAGTAGTAAAACTGCAGTTTAAATCCTTCTCCCGATCCATACTCTTAACCACAGTGCTTTGCTGCCTTTGAGCATTCTTTCTTTTACTGGCAGTTCTTTCTTCTGCTTTTGTCACCCAGGGTTATGTAAAGCTGTTTAAATATTGGTTAACTTCCAAAGGAGATCACATTAGTGAGGACCTAGTTCAAACTCCTCCATGTCAAAGTGCTCTCTACCACCAGGAACAGACCCACTTCACCACTCTCATTTCTTGCTTAATCAAGCATACAGTCACTTGAGTACATCTCATGCTTTCTCTGTATGAGCCTGACTTTTAAAGAAATAGGATTTACTGGTGTATAATCCAAGAAATATAAATAGCGACAAAAATATGTGTTTTCCCATTTTTGTCATTTCTATTTTAGAGTGACTCTAGAAGAAATAAAAGAGATTTCCTTTTCCTTTCTTGTGACTCTAATTTTATTTTTTAAAATATATTTTTATTGATTTCAGAGAGGAAGTGGGGAGAGGGAGAGAGAGAGAGAGAGAGAGAGAGAGAAGAGAGAGAGAGAGAGAGAGAGAGAGAGAGAGAGAGAGAGAGAGAGAGAGAAGAAATCATCAATGATGAAAGAGAATCATTTATCGCTGCCTCTTATATGCCCCGACTGGAGATAGATCCTGCTACCCAGGCATGGACCCTGATAGGGAATCAAACCCATGACCTCGCTGAGCCAGGCCAGGCCAGGCTCATTTTAAAACGATCTTTTTTGTTTGTTTTAAATCATTAAGGATCACCACCATAAAACTGGAAGTGGGCAGAGCGGGAAAGAAAAGGAAATATTCCCAAAGGCTGCCCAGAAGCTGTCATACCAGAATCAAGAAAGTTCTCTTTATTCTCCCCCCCACCCCTTCATTTTTGGCCAGGCTTAGTCCTTCCTACCAGGATGCTAGGAAGAGGAGAACTGGCAGTCACAGCTTCAGGCGCCCACCCAGGCAGAATGAAACCTCAAGGGTCTCATCTGTGAGTCAGCAGTGAGCAGTGCCCTAGGGGGCAAGCATTAGAGGAATGCAAAACCCCACCTACTTTAGAAAGATGTTTAGGAAAACAAATCCTGCACCTCAAGAGTGGGAGAGGAAACGGATCCTCTCCACCCGGGGCCAGCCATGCCACTTGCCTCCACCCCACAGTTCTCACTGTAAACTCTCGTACCCCTCTCTTTCTTACCCCTCTGTACCCTCAACCGAATGTTTTCCTTTTCTTCGTATGTCTTTCCCTTTAGTTCCTGAAATGCAGTCAGCACATAAAAGCATGTAAATCATTAGAGCAAGAAATAAACACATACTTTGTCCATAGAAGTTAGTCTTAGTTAATATATTATTGAAAACGTTTTTTCAGAGGGCGGCCAGACCTGGCTTCATGCAGCAGCAGAGAGGAGGGAGACTGTCTGGGTTGCTCTAGCTCCTGGGCAGAGGAGGCCAGGTTAGATGAGCACTTCCCTCAGAGCAGAGCAACCCATTCAACCCATTCAGCTGTCCCTGAGGTGTAAACTGTGCCCTGCACAATACCAGGGGCTGCCCAGCCAGAACATCGGAGGCCAGTGCAGCTGGATGGAGATGCTGAGCACTGCTGGTCCCCAAACAGGCGCTTAGCTATCTCAGCTGTGGAGATTGGCTTCTCCAGTTGGTCAGCTTCCTCATTTGTTCACATCAACAAAATCTGGGCCACATTAACAGAAAAGAAATATTTGTCCCTGTAAGGGTGGTGCAAGAGTGCAGAACTGCCAGTAGGGATGCAGAGGAAATGCCCTGCCCTGGACCTTCCCTTGACCAATCAACAGGGGCCACACACGTTACCCCACCCCACTACTTATGGCCCTATAAATCCGTTGTTCCCCTGGAACCGGCACTTCCTCCCCGCCGAGCCGCTGCATCTGAGGGCGAACATGGGACGAGGTCCGAGTATACTCGTATATAGCTCTCATGTTCTTGCAGTGGTTTGGGGGCTCCCTGAGTGGTCTTTGGGGATCACGACATCTGGGCTAACAGTCCCGTCTTTAAATAATTGAATATGGGTCCTTAAAAAGGGGTCCTGATTAATCTCACCTACAAATTGGACATTAGACATATGTAAAAAGGGTCATGTTTTTTAGACTCAGTTTCTCTTGAGTTTCTTCACTGCCTTAGTTATTTTAATGTAAAATATTTTCTTATGAATGTATGAACTTTTGATATTAATGTGCTTAGCAAACCAAAGGGGGGGGGGAGTCATTCAGGTAAAGAAACACAAGCACAGATAGTATTTTCATAATAAAACATTATAATCCTTAAGTACAGGCTTGTTACAAGAGACAGGAAAAGATGTTTAAGTGTTCTACTGTTTTTAAAAACAGTAGTGATTTTAATTTTGAGATATCTTCTCTGAAATGCCTATAATATTTTTCACTATAATATTTGCTTCAACATATCCATTTCCTCATATATTATATTATTAATATTAAATTGTTGTACAAATTTTGTATTTTTTCAGTTTACATCTTAAATATTGGGGCAAAATAATATAACATCTATCCTAACTACTTTATACAATAGAAGTTATATGAAAAGCATTCAGAGTGTTTTTTAACACATCATTTAAATCAGGCATCCTCAAACTACGGCCCGCGGGCCACATGCTGGGTATTTTTGCTGCCACTGCCTGTCCTGCTTAAAATAAGGAATGTGCAATGTGCTAGGAATTTGTTCATAGTTTTTTTAAACTATAGTCCAGCCCTCCAACTGTCTGAGGGACAGTGAACTGGCCCCCTGTTTAAAAAGTTTGAGGACCCCTGATTTAAATTGTAATTACAATATCAGTTTTGATTAATTTCATTTGAAATATAATGTGATATTTGTGAAAATTATAAAGTACACAATCTTTCACCTGAAAACATTTAAAAAGTCAAATTAAGAATTCATCTAATTGTGTACTATTCATCTAATAGTTTCCTCATATGCTTTTTTAAATTGTCTAGCTTTTATAAAGCATAAATGCTAGACTTTTTAATTTGAAAGGTAACATTATTAAAAAATCAAACAAATAAATTCTTTGCAATATTTCTGCTGCTTTTGAAACCTTCAGCAAAAAAAAAATAAAAATAAAAATAAATCCAAATTAATATTTTAAAAAGCCACCAGACTTTAATTTCTAATAATTTAGTGGACTGGATCACATATTTATTTTTCCCATGCATGACATACTTAGTAATCATAGAAACATAAATCCCACTTTTATCATCTTAGTAAACTTGGTAGTAAACTTTAAGCCAAATCCTCTGATCTTTAATTCCACAAGGTTACACAAACCTTCCTTCACTATAGTTTCTTATTCTGAACAAGTCTAAGTAGCAGGTTGCTTAACCACTATTACTGCCATATAACCAAATCCATCTAAAACTTGAATTGACAGGTGGTTTGCCTCAGTTTCATGTATCTTTACATTTATTCCCCCAATGGGAGACTTCCAAAGAAAATAAAATTAGAAATCACCCCAATCTTGAAATTGCCTTACAATTTCTGAATATTTAAATAACTTGAAAATACATGGTTAGCAAAAATTTTGCTTAAAACAAATTGTAGAAAACACAAATAGCTAGCTCTTTGGTATGCTTTCAATTTAAACTCTTCCATAAGGTCCCATGTCCAGCTTTCACTCTAAAAGTGAGCAGCAAAACAGTTGTCTCTTCTTTAAATGACAAATGACTTTGCTTCCTCTTTTATGGTCAACTGTTTCTTTTTCTTTCTTTTTTCTCCCTCCCCCCCCCCACGATTTATTTATTTGTTTATTTATTTAAATTCTTCATTGTTGAAAGTTTTACATATGTCTCCTTTTTCCCCCATTGACCTCTCCCGGCGCCTTAGCACATGCCCCCAAGCCCCTATTGTCTGTGTCCAGCGGTCATGCTCATTTGCATGGATACAAGTCCTTTGGTTAATCTCCTACCCCACCAAACTCCCCTGCCTTCCCTCTGAGATCCACTGTTTCTTTAAGTTTGCCCATGGATTCTGACTTTCCTACTTTGTACACTTATTAGCATTGCAAAGGGGTTGTCTTCTGATGCAGGCTGTCATCACATGACTAATATTGGTGCACTATCCTACATAAGAGCTGGCATCCTGAACAGCACTCCATATCTTTTCCCTTCATCAAATCTTCACCCTTTTCTAACACACATGAGAGCATTTTTTTCCATCTCAACTAATAACTTCTGTTCAGATTTAATTCCAATGTTATTGGAGCTCTAAATGTTGGCAGTTGTAGCATGCAAATAAAAAGCTATGTAAATTAAGCATTACTGTCTATACAATACATGTGAAAAACCATTCAATAGCTATGCAGCCAAACCAGAGAAGCATGTAACTGTATCTCATCCAAAAAGAAATGGGAGTAACCATTCTGCCTAACTTCCAATTGACATCTCTACTTCAAACTCTGAAAGTTTCCTTTATCTGTAAAAATGAACCTGCTGGATGACAAAAAGGATATTATTTTGATATTATACATAAATATTTTAAAAGGATATGCTTGGAATACAGCATTGCCCAAACTGAATAATTTCCCTCTGTGAATAAAAATATTTAGCAACCCTATCAACTACTTTGTTAGTATGCTAAATCATTTCTGCTGCTTTCTAATGGACCAGTTAAAATTACTTTCATTTTTTCTAGCCAGTAAATTCCAGCTTCTCTTTATGATTGAAACACTAGCTATTTGACCTCATATGAAGAGTATCATGACAGTTTTGAAGCAGATAATTTTCTAATGTCTGTTATAGGGCACTAAGATTTCTCATTGATCGCAAGCTTTATTTAGTGAAAATACACATCGGTATAAAAATTCAAGGACTTATCAAATGCTGAATTAAATATTTCAACATAAATCTGTGTTTGCTGTCTTAAAGTGCTAGAAATTCTTATCTCTTTACTTATATGGGTGTCATAAATTTTACTTTGAAATGTAAAGGTACTCTCTTTTTCATACAAATGAGGTCGTTATTGATTGGCCTAGGAAATGGACTCCAAAGTGTTGATTTAAACTCCATTCCCTTAGGAAATTAACATTGGTGTAACAATAATAAAAATAAAATATTTTAAATACAGAATTGTATATTTCCTCCCCTCTCTGTTCTTTTCTGAAAGTCTCTTAAGTATAGCTTAATAGCTGGCTTTAGTTTTTTAAAAAAAATAAGATGCCTTGGGTCAAAAAAAAATCAATTTGGGAAGTAGTAATATCAATTTCCTTGGCAGAGTTGCTGAATAGAGTTTTTATTGACTCTGAATCTAACTTACTAAGAAAAATTAGTGATAGTAGCAAATGGTTGTACTATGCAAATCCCTATGATAAAAGAGCAATGGCTCATTGTTCACAGGATGGATGTGGAAACATCTTTGAACAGTCTGAAGTAATATGCTTTGTTGCTTAGCATGAGATTTTGACCTGGAAAAAAAAACTTAAATGACTTAAATATTTATGCAACCTCTTTACTGCCACCCAGAGTTTAAGTTAACTTTTCTCCATTTCTTAATAAATAAATAAATAAATAAATAAATAAATAAATAAATAAATCTGAGACCCCTACATAAGGAAGTAAAATAAAATGTTCTTCTTTTCTTCTTCCCATTTCACCAAATGTAGGCTGATAATGACTTTACCCAGCAAACTTTTTCTTGCCCTTACTCTTAGGTCCTTTATATGTAAGAATCTAAGTTATGGAAAAATTTCGGTCTACTTGGCTCCATTAATGTGCCTGCTCATGGCAGATCTCTTTTTGTGATGAGTCATCAATCTTTATGCTAAACCAGATGGACATGTTTAAATTATCCTTTACTCTTTCTTCTTGCTCACTCCAAAATTATTATTATTTAGTCTCAGAATCTCCAAAATTCATTGTCAAATCCCCCATGAAAGCATTCCTTTTGGAATGAAAACATTGGCTGGTGAACATTTAAGGATATCCTCTTTAAATCACTTCTAAAATGCAATGATGGACCCCAATGAATCTGTTGCCTGAGCTGAAGTCAGAGTTTGATGTTAAAAGAAGATTGACCTTCCTATTTCTCAGTGTAGGCTCTTTCAGAGACTCTCTATAACACTTTGGATAGAATGCCAAGCTTGTCACTGTAAAATAAATGCATTCAAAACATGACTTTCTGTAACTCCTGACTTATACTGTATAATCATTTCTCTTTGCAACTTAATAATTCTCATAGCTTACCATTTGAACTACTTTAAATTATCAGTCCAAGCCATATTCCCATACATTGTTTCCTATATACAGAATGTCCTCCCTCAATTGCGTCCTCACCAATCACACCATGATTTTATAATTAATTTCTATGGATTAACTTAAACATACTTTTTAAACATCATTAATTATAGGCAGCCTTAACTGATTCTTCCCCACAGGCACAGTTAGTTACTCACTCTACCCTATCTTATGTAGTTCATAGCAATATGTACATATACATATACTCCTATTGGGTTACTGATAATGTTGATTGCATGTTGTTATATTCAGCATCTTGTTCTCTCATACTTTATTGTGATCTCTCTTTAGTTATTTATCTATATTGCCTCAGCAGCTAACATAGTACTTAATACAGAAGAGCCACTTGCGTCCTGGAGAAGGGTAGGCATCTGATATGCCAACATCATTTTTAGACTATAACTTCCACTGCCAAATCATCCTTCTTAGTTCCTTTCTCCTTTCAGTCAATAAATATGTATTGAGTGAAAATGTATGAAGAATATTTATTTTTTCTATAATAGATAGACATTTAACTTTTTATACCATTCCTACATCCCTTCCCCCTGGGCACTAATTTTTAGTCTTTCAGTTCAGTACTCTTACAATTTTAAATGTATGCAAATAGCTTTATTTCTTTATTCTTCAGTAAGCCAATTACCTGACTCCCTCCAGTGAATAGGGGTGCCAGAATTCCTTTCTTTACCCCTTTCTTTCAACTCTTCAATTCAGCTATATATGCTTTCTCCTTAATAAGAGTAATGGTATTTATGTTTTTATGTTCTGTGCTGTAAAGCATAATTGTTCCTCAACATTTTTTATATCTACAAATATCAGGAGTTACATTGTTAAGACTATGGAAATATTTCATACTGCATAACTAATAATCTAATATAATAAAAGAGTAATGTGCAAATTGACCATTACCCAAGACACCTAAGCCACGCCCATCAGCCAAGCCACGCCTCCCAGCCAATCAGAGCAGCTGTATGCAAATTAACCCAGCCAAGATGGAGGCTGGCAGCCACAGAGCTAGAGCAAACCAGAGGCTTCTGTTGCAACTGCCTGCCTAGGCTGGCTGAGCCTCTGGTCACGATAACAATGTTTCATTATAGAAGCCATGGAGCTGAAACAAACAGGAGGTTTCGTTACATGCCTAGGCCTCAGTTTAAGCAAGAGTGTTTCAATTATCTAAACTAATAAAAGCATAATATTGAAATTGACCATTTCTTGGGGATGCCTAAGCCACGCCCACCAGCCAATCAGAGCAGCTGTATGCAAATTAACCCAGCCAAGATGGAGGCTGGCAGGGCGGCTCTGCACTGGGAGCCTCTGTTCGTCTGCAGTCGGCACAGCTGTGCCGGGTGTGTCAGCTCAGTGTGGGGGGGTCCGGCCTGGGGCTTCCTTGGAATGTCCAGGAATGCCTGTCCCGGCTCCATTACCTGGGTCCGCCCCCCGGGGGCCTCCGTGGGACATGCAGGAGCAGCCGTCCAGGGTCCGCTGCCTTCATCCGCCCCCCAGGGGCCTCCGCAGGGCGTGCGGGAGCGTCTGCTGCACAGTGCGGAGAATCCGAAGCCAGTCCGCTGCCCGGCTCCACCCCGGGTGTGTTCACTCAGCTGCAGGGCTCCACCAAGGGATCCTGCACCAGCGTCCGCCCCTGGGTTGCCACCCAGCTCTGCACCAGGTGTGTCCCCTCAGCGGTGGGGGCCCACGAGGCGTGTGCAATCGTTGGCCCTCTGGTGGGAAATGTCCAGGCCTGCACTCACCAGCCCTCCCACCCCCCAGTGCATGAACCCTGAAGGGTCTGTGGGCAGCCTGAAAATGGCCCTCATCCCCTCACCCAGGCTGGCCAGGCATGCCAGCAGGTGGACATCACCCCTCCCCCCAAGGTGTCCCAGACTGCAAGAGGGCACAGGCCGGGCTAAGGGACCCCCCCTCCGAGTGCACAAATTTTTGTGCACCGGGCCCCTAGTCCTATATAATAAAAGTAATATGCAAATCGACTGAATGGCTGAACAGCTGAATGACCATCCAGGACCACTCTATGACACTCACTGGCACCAGGTCAGCCAAGGCAGGTGTAATGCGATTGGTCAGGGGCTGGCCATCACCCTATGATCGAACTGCAGAGGTAAGCCCAGGCCACCAGCCAGTGGGGCAATCAATCAGGGTGCCCCAAAGAGGGAGGCCCAGGCCATCAACCGGCAGGCTGGATGGGTGGGCAGGGCCTCCCTCTGCCAGAGGGAAACTGGTGCCAGCAGCCAGGGGAAAGAAGGTCTACTCTTGCACAGATTTCATGCATCAGGCCTGTAGTATACTATAATTGTGTTTCCTTTTGTGTACATTTATTGTTTTGCTTTGTTTTGTTGAGTTCTGTGTTGTTTTGTTTTTTTCCTGGATTTTCTATTTGCAATTATTTTACTGATTGACTTTGCTGGGTCCTTAAATTGTTCCAAATTTCTAAGACTAGTATTAAATCTCTGGGATTCCCTCTTTTCCCCAGAATCTCTTCCTCAGTCCAGCTCCTGTCTGAATTGTTGCTCTCCAGGCCTACTGTACTACTAACACTGTGAGTCACCCTTCAACAAGTTCTTGGATTCTTATTCTTCCTCTCTCCTAGTTTAAATGCCGGAAGTCTATCATCCAGTAGCTTCTAAAGAAAGAGAGATAAATCTACATGCCTTCCAGACATGAAAATATATCTCTTTTAGCTTCAAGTTTGATCGAGAGATTAACTGAGTATGCAATTCTAGAATAAAACCATTATTTCTCAAACCTTCAAAGTTATTGTTGTATTAATTTTTAGCATCCAATTATACAGGTGTGCAGTTGATACTAATCTGTTATTTGTTTTAGAGATGAACTCTTTGTTTCTTTTAAGAAGCTTTAAAAGTCATTAAATTATCCTTTGTGTTGTGGAAATTTCACAATTATGCATCTATTTATTTTTTTTTTTGGTACTTTATTCTGGGCATTGATCCTCCTGTTTAAGGAAACTATCTTTTTATTATATCTCTGATGTTGCTATTAGTTGGATGTTGGCCCATTGTATTGTTATATACATATCAATCTCCAATCTAATTGTTAGGCACAGTCTTGTACTTTATTATGCTCTGCTGGGGGCTCTTGCCCCTCTGCCAGGGGCAATTGTTCTGTTATTCTCATTATAAATTTCATGACAAGTGGCCTTCAGCTTCCAGTAAACCACTGTTTCCAGTGGACTGCCTACACCTGGCCCCCACCTGCACCTGGTCCCACCAGTTACTCTGATCCTTACAAGAGACATAAATATCCTTCTCCCCCTACTCTGACCCACTGATGCCATGTTGGCCTTAGCCCTTCTGCCAGCAAATGTAGTAATCTCTCTATAAAATCTCTCTCTATAAAAGCCCAGCAGAATGACCAGAACAGCGGAATGGCTGGTGGCTATGACGTGCACTGCAGCAGCCAAGCAGCCTGATCCAGGCCCTGATTGTCCCCCTCCCAGCTAGTCCCACCTATGGTCAGCCCCCAACACCTTGATCAGGGGCAGGGCCAGTTGGCCAACTGCCCTGACATCTCCCCCCAACCAGCCCTGCCCAATAGGCCCCCATCAGGGTGGGCCAGCTGGACCTTACCTGTACATGAATTTGTACACCAGGCCTCTAGGAAATGTATAATTATTCACCCCTTTTGTCCTCGTGCGTTCTTATTTCGGCAACCCCTACCACTGACAGCTTTCCATTCTTTGCTCTCTTAATCTATTTTCTAACGTATTCCTTTACCTTTATTTGTCAAAGCTTGTGTTAAAATTCAAATTTCTTCAACCATATTGCATTTCCAATATATTGCTTTATTTAGAGTCCTCAGTTTAATTAAATAATAATCAGAAAATGAATCTAATTAAATGTTACCATCTAATCTAATAAAACATTACAATATTTTACAGAGCAAAGAAAATTCCTCAACTTAAAAGAAAGTATAAAATGACCATCAGCCATGCTGATTACTTTTTTCCATTTATTTATTTAAATTGTATATTTATTATTGAAAGCATTACAGATATCCTCCTTTCATTTCCCTATTGACCCCTCCATCCTACCCCCACGCCCCCCAGGCCTTCCCCACACTATTGTCTGTGTCCATGAGCCAAGCATATATGCATATAAATTCCAGGTTAATCTCTCCCCACCCACACCCCCTACCCCTCTTTCCCCCTGAGATTCATCAGTCTGTTTCATGCCTCTATGTCTCTGCATTTATTTGTTCCTTGGTTTATTTTGTTTATTAGTTTCCACATATGAGTGAAATTACTTTTTAATTTGATATTACCAAACAACAATAGACTAATAAAATAAAAATAAAATCAGAATAGTTTAGCCTTATAATAAGAATTTTAATGCAGAAAATATATTGGGGATTTGTTTCTACCCTCAGATTAATTTTTTAATCTAAAAAATAAAAATTAAATATTGTGTAGTTTAAAACTTTATATTTTTGAGGAATTAAAATTTTCTTAAGTTTCATATCTATTTCACTTGAATTACATTGTTGTATGATACCAAGCTTATAAAACTTTGCATGTCTGATATTCATCAAACAACTGATACTGTTTGGATATTGAACTAATATTAAATTTTAAAAAGGTTATAAAATTCTAGTGATTGAAGGTAAAATTCCCTTGATGTTTTGTTTTGCAGTTATGTGTATATTAATTTATACAATAAGAAATCCAACCCAATTTTATTTCATTATTTACTCTGTACTTGTTTACAAACTTGCTCTTTCTAAAAAAAAATGTTAAGAGAAACCAGAGAAGCAAAAGGATGTTGATTAGATTATGATTTGAGCCAGGTTCCCAAAATTCGACACTGATTCTTTTTTTAATTATATTCAGGGCAAAAAAAAAAGAATAGGTAATGTGATCCCTGTTTACAGTAGTTCATGTTGGCCTTTAATCATTTGTTTATCCATGGGAGTATTGATTGCTGCTCCAGCCGGCAGAACACAATGACACAGAGGCAGGAAGGGAAGCAGTGTAATTCTGTGCTGTTGGCTGTTCCAAGGGATGCAACTATAATTCACAAAGTGATAGATAACAGAAGGTAATTTTATGGTTACTAAGAATGAGTTTGCATTTGTTTGTGCAGTTACTATATAAATTTATAGATGCATTTTGTTTGTATCACATTTTAAATTTTAGTGGCTGAGAAGGAAGAGGATTGAAGTAGTGCAAGGAGTATGTTCATGAACCCCTTTAGCAGCCACTTGTTAAGGGGGACTGTAATTCAACATGAAATAGGTTCAGAATGTTCCCACAAACTCATTATAAATCAAGCTGCTTCGAAGGTATGGTGTTATTAAGTTTTGTTGTGTTCTGGTGTTTTTTTTTCCTCTTGCCCTTCCTCCATCATCTTATCTAGGGGAAGAGTTTTAAAAGCAGGAAAAGTAATTCAGCAAGGACCCTCTTTTAGTGGCTGAAATAAAGAGTCTTGTTGATACATTTCACCATACATGCAGCTCCAAGAGCCGAACGCTTTCTTTTTTGCCATATCATTGACTGACTTTGTCATCTGCTATCTGACCAAAGTTTGATAATGAAGCAGTTAATTTATGCCCATGAAATTAGACTTGCATTTTGGAAGCTGTCGATTAATGTCACAGGAGTCCTGTGATGAACCTCAGCACATTCTAATAATAATGCTGCTGTTTGCCCCTTGTACACTAAGCCCCACAAAAGCAGGTCAAGAGTTATAAAGGTTTACCTTTTTGTTCTGGCATAGAGGCTTGAAAATAATTTTGTGATATACCATTGTGGTGTTTTTTTATGTTTAGGGAAGAAGCTTCAGGTCTTATTTGCAATAGAAGTAGAATCGAATCTAGTTAGAACAGGCCCAAGTCTACACCCAGAGAATTACACCTATATCATGCTAGTTGGTCCTTTTAAGACTGTAAATTATTATGCCTCATGTGTTACAGTGACTGGCACCCAGTTGCTGTTCAAAGTTTGTTTATTGAATAGGATGGAACTGAACTTTGAGAAAGCTGTTTTATGTCATGAATGGTTCTTCCTAGTGATTTTTACATTCTCAGCGCACAGTTTTACCTAGTAAACTATTGCTCAGTCTGAGTGGCTCTCCATTAGCCATTCTGCAAATTTGTTTCTCCTAGATTTTCCAATCTTTATGCCAGAACTTGGCATAAAATTGGTACTAAATAATTATTTACTAAACAAAGAAGAATACGTTAAAAACTAGTTGTAGCCATGAAGTATCAAAAGTCTTAATGATTAGAGAATTGAATTAGACAATGTAAAAGCTGCCTTCATCTATAGCATAAACTTATAATTATTGCCCACTCAGCTAATTATTTAAATAGTCTGTAAAAGTAGACCAAATGGGCAAGTGACTTTACATTAAGATCTGAAGAATAAAGGTGATATGTAAATGCAAAATATTATTAGAAAACATCTGTTTAATAAAATTAAACTAATCAAACATATTTATTGAGTGAAATTACAGCCTTAGTCTATGCTACATTCTTTAGGACATTTTAAAACATTTTAATTTATTTTAATTATTTTTTATTAGGTTTATTGGGGTGACATTGGTTAATAAAACTATATAGGTTTCAAGTGTACAATTCTACAATACATCTTCTGTATATTGTGTTGTATGTTCATTACCCAAAGTCAAGTTTCTTTCCATACCCTTTATGCTCCTCTTTATCCTCTCTACCTGTCCCCACCTCCTTACCCTCTGCTAATCACCGTACTGTTTTTTGTGTCTATGAGTTTTTGTTTTTCTTTTTTGCTTAATCCCTTCACCTTTTTCACCCTGCTTCCAGCCTCCTCCCCTCTGAGAGCTGTCAGTGTTCTCTGTATCTGTAAGTCTATTACTATTTTGTTTGTTAGTTTCTTTTGTTCATTAGATTCCACATGTAAGTGAAACCATATGGTATTTGTCTTTCTCTGACTGCTTATTTCACTTAGCGTAATAATCTGCAGGTCTAGCCATGCTGTTACAAAGGTAAGATTTCCTTTTTTTTTTTTTTTTTTTAAGTCTGAGTAGTATTCCATTGTGTAAATCTACCATAGCTTTTTTTATCCACTTATCTACTGATGGGCACTTTGGCTACTTCCAAATTTTGGCTATTGTAAATAACACTTCAATAAATATAGAGGTGCAAGTATTCTTTCGAAGTAGTGTTTCAGGTTTCTTTGAAAATATTCCTGAAAGTGAAATTGCTGGGTCATAAGGCAGTGATATTTTTATCTTTTGAGGAAACTCTATACTGCTTTCCACAGTGGTTGCACCAATCTGCATTCTCACCAATAGTGCACAAAGTTTCCCTTTTCTCCGCATCCTTGCCAACACTTGCTGTTTGTTGATTTATTGATTATAGCCACTCTGACAGATGTGAGATGATATCTCATTGTGGTTTTAATTAATGATTAAAACCAGATTGATGGTTAGTGATGCTGAGCATCTTTTCTTATGTCTGGTGGCCATCTGTGTGTACTCTTTGGATAAATGTAGAGAATATATAGAGGTGACTTCAGGAGTAACAAACAGGATTTGCAAAAGTGTGAAAGCAGAAAGGTATTTGTACAAGTGACTGAAAGCTTAGGATTATTTAATGTTGCAATTTAGAAAGGCACTGGAAATATGATTGGAAAATGAGATGAGGTGGATGTCAGAGGAGCCTGAGAGCTGGCCATGGAGCTTTGAACAGGGAGGTAATAGAAAGATACCATAATCTCATAATCAGAGGAGAGAGAGAGAGAGAGAGAGAGAGAGAGAGAGAGAGAGAAGAAGAAGAAGAAGAAGAAGAAGAAGAAGAAGAAGAAGAAGAAGAAGAAGAAGAAGAAGGAGGATGATGATTTTATCATAATCTGGCAGCAGAGAATAGCATAGTATAGAAAAAGAGCAGGTTAAATGTGATCAGCTAAAAAGGTGCCGTAATATTAAGAATTAAATAGTGAGTTTCTAATAAAGGAGAATGCAGAGGAGAGTCTGAAATGTATGCAATATATGGAATATGATTTAAACATGTCAGATAAGGATTTGGTGACTTTTTGTATATAAAATAGTGATTTCCTTTCTTTCAAATTTATTATCACACTAGAGGCCTGGTGCACCAAAATTGTGCGGGGGTGGGGGGGGGGCAGTTCTTCTGCCTTGCTTGCACCCTCTCACAATCTGGGATGCTTGCCTGCCAGCCTTCCTGATTGCCCTTAACCACTCTGCCTGCCTGATTGCCCCTAACTGCCTCTGCCTGCCTGATTGCCACTAACTGCTCACCTACCTGGCTGATTGCCCCCACTGTCTCTGCCTCGGCCCCACCACCACAGCTTTGTCCGAAGGACATCTGGAATGATGTCCAGAAGGTTGTTTGGCTATCTGGTCTAATTAGCATATTACACTTTTATTGTTATAAATAGTTGCCTTGCTCCAAGCTGTAATGACCTGCTTGTCATAGAGGTAGAAAAGTTTTAATTTTTACTCTTGATTATGGCAATTAACTAACACAGACGGCCACCAAAAAGGTGACTTACCAAAGGGTGTATAGCAAATGGTGCTGCTAAGTCCTCTTCCGTGAAAACATGCATGTTGTGCATTGTATCTGCCTGGCTACATAAAGAGTGAAGTTTCTGTCTGTCTTTGCAATCATATAAGCGAATTGTCTGAGACCCAAGCCCAGACTGGTTTGGTGCTCACAGAATAACAGAGCTCTTTTTTTCTTTGCTCCATTGGTGGAGATTTCCTAGAAGTTGGAAGATATCTTCCTTTTAATTTTTCCTCGACACTCTGACTTTACTTACATCTCTCACCTTCGCTTTCCCTCCATCCCCCACCTGCGACAGTAACTTGCTCCAGGTTCTCTTTGCTTGAGTGTCTAGGAGATCATGCAATGCGTCTGCCACCAGAACTATGATTCCCAGAATTCCTGGTGCTCCCCATGCTCTTGGTTTCCACTTCTGGGTCCAGGAGCTGCAGAGACCAAATTGACTGGGAACTCCAGCTGCATTCTATCCGCTGGGCTTCTGTCCACTGGGGTAGGGGCATGCCCTGAGCCTCATGGCAGTGGCTCAGAGTATGCCCGCAGCCCAGCAGCCCTACATTGTGTCCGCAGACCTCCCTTCCTCTGAGGCCGCCATTTTTTGTTGCCGAGTGATGGTTAATTTGCGTGTTACCCTTTTATTAGATTACATAAAAGTTTTTACAGGACTGGCATGGTTTTGTCAAATCTTATTTTGCCAAGTAAAAACATTAAAATGATAATGCAACATCCACCACTGCTGTTTTCATGAAAGAGAAAATACTTTAATACTAAAACACAGTGAGGACCTTCTACATTTTCTCTTACAGACTTTGCTTGATTTTGGTTACCCTGGAGTGGCCCACCTACTTTGAAACTCCATTCATCCTTCAAGACCACCTCCAGAATCACTTCAAAAGGCTTTTCATAACTGCAGGTAAAGAGAGCTGAATGTATGTATTTGTTCTTTAGCAGATCACATTCTTCCTCATATGAAATTTATTGGCATAATTACTTATTTTATTACAATGTAAGTTATTCAAGAACATTCACCTTAAAATATTCCTCACTGAGTAACTGGCACAGAGTTGGTACTCAAAAGACAAGAATTTCTAACATCAGAGGCTGAAATCAGTGATGGCACTGAAAGAAACAGGAAGGTTAGTCCATTTTTGATATGTTGGATTTCAAGATATGAAATAAGAACTGGACTAATAACAGGAAATACTATTAATTTGGGGTATGAGTAAAATTTTAGACATGGAGCTATTTTAGGAAGTTATCTTCATAGAGGGGGTCAATGAAATATGTAGTATCATGCTGAATATATGAACCTTGAAACAAAAAAAAACATTTACTAGCAGCCATTTCTGCACAACCGCACTTCACAGAGAAGTCTGTGCTGGACTGCTTGCCTGTGCTGTATTTCTGCCATCTTATAAAGGACTTTCTGAAATTCTATTTCAACCAATAAGACTGAGGCTTTCCCCATCCAGGTGAAGCTGTACAAGTATGTCCAATCAGAGTGGTCTATTCTGACCACACTGAACAATCAGAACAGTGCCTTATGGATCAATCATATTGCAAGGATTTGGAATCTTCATTTGCATTAGTACAGACAAGACAGGGACCAGGGGTGGGAATTTTGTCCCTATAGGTAAGCCAGTTCACCTCTGAGAGCACACTTTCCCTTTCCACTGAAGACTGAAGACTGCATCTCCTGGCTGAGCTGAAATACTGAAGATGTCTCACCAGAGGAGAGCAGACTAGTGAATGACAGAGAAGCCAGACTCGGAGCAGAGCAGAACACTGAGCAGGGCAGAATTATCTAGCCAGAGAGAGGCCTGGGCTCTAGGGCTGACTCACAACTGTGCTGTTTTAGCTATTTGGTGCTGAATAAACTTTCTTTCTTCACTGCATCCAAAATTGGGGGGATTCCTGTTGGCCTTGAATTAGTGCCAACAACCATCTATAATAACAAAAGCGTTATATGCTAATTAGACTGGATGACCTTCTGGACGAAGCCAGGGCTGGGAGGGAAGCTCAGGTCCAGGCTGCCAGAGGGAAGCTGGTGCCTGCAGTGAGAGGAAGGAAGGCCTACTCTTGCACAAATTTTGTGCATAGAGCCTCCAGTCAGTTGATAAGTAGGCCTAAACAAAGAAAAATAAAATGTGGTGAGAATTTTGGAGACCACTCTAGCCAGTGTGGAGGAAATGAAGAGAAACTGGTAAAGGACATGGGAAAGAAGGAGATCATTAAAAGGCACTGTCCCAAAAGCCAATGAAAGACTGGGCTTCTAAGGCTGGATGGAGGTCAGAACTCAGAGTTGCCCTTCCTGATTTGTACATGTAACCCTAATAAACTAAAGTAAATGGTACTAAAAATGACTGCAAAAACTGACTTACGTTATGTCCTTGAGAGAAAATATCAAGTAAGAGTGCATTAGTTATTGGGATGTTAAAGAAAATACACCTCTCCACAACAGCTTTAAATTATACAGTGAGTGCTTCACTACAGTATATCAGTGAAACTAGTCCATCAAGAAAGATTATAGATTGCCCTGGCCGGTGTTTCTTAATGGTTAGAGTGCTGGCCCATGTACCAAAGGGTCATGGGTTTGATTCCTGGTCAAGGGCACATACATGGGTTGTGGGTTTGCTCCCTGTCCCTATCAGGGCTCATGTGGGAGGCAGCCAATCAATGTGTCTCTCTAGCATCAATGTTTCTCTCTCCCTCTCTCTCCTTCCCTCTCTTCCACTCTCTCTGAACAGCAATAGAAAAAATATCCTCTGATGTGGATTAACAACAACAAAAAAAGTTATATTTAATTCTGGTTCAACGTACACTAATTCATTTTTATTCCATTTTTAATGAATTCACATTAAAGAGGTTCTTTTGAAGCCATTGTTATTTTTTAATAATTTATTTCTGAACTTTAAAAATTAATAATATTTGCACAGAGCCACTATATAATCACAATATGGGGCTTCAAGGTGTGAATTATGATATAATAACTCATAACTTATGCATTTAAACAAGCACTCATCCTATGCCCTCATTCTTAGCAAAGCAAAAAGGTATGAATTATTATGTAATAACTCATGCTTTGTCATTTATTATTATTTAATTATGGAGGAAGAAGAGAATTTCAACTAATTTCAGTCTTGAAAAAAACTAAATTATTCTTAAAAATAAAAAAAGCTCAGATGCCTAATTGACATAATCAAATCACTTTAAGCCTTTTTCCATTCAGACCACTTTAATTTCTATAACAGTGTTGTCCTATTACTTCTTGCAAATCTCAGGCAATTTCTAATAGAGAAATTGAAAATCTCAGCATAATTATCTGGTTTATATCTCACGGAATTATCCATTTAGATTCCCAAAATAAACAGCTATATTACTTCAAAATCGTTTCAAAGTGTTACAAATAGAAGTAAAAATATGACCTCTCTTTTTAACATAAATAAGCAAAAAATAAGAAAGAAAGAACGGGAGAGGAGAGGGAGGGAAGAAAGGTAAGATTAAAAATGAATTCTACGAACTGTGATGATTTGTTGATAGAGCTTTTAAAAATTAGAAAACAATCCCTCAAAGACAATACAGGTTATTCTTGTCTGTAATCATCAGATGACCAGAACATAATAAGAGCCACGATATATGTTCTTATTTCATTTGTTACATAGTGAGTGATTGTATAAATTTAGTTAAGTTATGGTTAATTGATTAAAATATAATTCTTGCTATAAATAGGGCTTTGATCGTAATGACTCATTTAATGTTTAAGTAGGTTTTTCTTTAGTTATGTTACATAAAATAAATTTACGTTTTTTGGTAACACACATATCCAAGGTGACGCAGTATATCACCATAATCTTACATCTCTTCTTGTATATGTTATCATTATTTTATCTAGAATAGTCATAAAATCATTTTTAAATGTTTTAATTAGACAGAAATTTAAGAAACTTGAGTTAATCAAGGTGGTCATTGCTTTGCTTAAAGTTTCACTATTTCTGTGTTTATGCATGCCTTGAAAGTTTCTTTAAAGAATAAGTTACTCATTTAATAATAAGAATAAGAGCTTTTTCTTCACAGAATTAGATAAATTTTTAATTAGTTTCCCAATTTGCTGAGGTCTGGATCTCACTTAATATTTCCTGGTCTGAGTGCAATATCCTTTTATATACTCTAGTTAAAGAGCTATGACAAGGGGCTAAATACCAAAGCAATAAACAATTAGGAAAATTAACATTTTTAAAGAAAAATAAGAGGCAGAGCAGTAAGAGTTCACCTCAGAATGGCAAACATTGGATGAGGAGAGCAGATTACTAAAATTATATTAAAGTATGTTATACATTGTATTAAAGTATGTTATTCATTGTATAACAACATTGATTATTGCCATATGTTTCCACTCCTTAAGTTTAGCAAGCAAGATACATCACAGATGTCCATACTAAATCCTCTTCAGTCCACATACAAGACTAAACTCATGGCTGGACCCACACTTTATAGGAGAAATGAGTTTCCCTCTCACAGACGTCAGAGAAATGATTTTACTTCCAGTGATCTCTGTGGGTATGGGGAGGACCAGTACCCCAGCATCCAGAGCTGCTTAATCCCAATAACTCCCATTCCCATCTGAGACAACTCTTCATCTCCAAACTCCTTGAAAGTGAGCTGGTGAACACTCTAAGTGGTAGTTTAGACCAGGAACAAACTAGCTAACAAATCTGTAATACTGAAGGCAAGTTGAAGAAGGAGTGACAAATGTTTGGGGACTTTATAGGTATTTCTTGAACATATAAAGAAAGCCACCCGCTTTCTGTCAGTGAGAAATAAACAAAGATAGAGCATTATGTTCTTTCTTCTAAGTTTATCCAGTTTCCAGTTTTATGTTATTTAGATTTTTATGTTTATTTTTTTGGTTTGTGTGTTATCACCTAATAATTTTAGCCTAGTATTTAATGCCTCTCATAGAAGAAAAATAATTTGCATTCCTCATTCAAAAAATTAAGCCTCTTAATAAAATTCTAAATATGGTTCAATTAACAATAGCCAACACTTTTTGAAACTTTCTTCATAAAACTAGATATTTCATATGTGTGCATGCTATCTGTTTCTTAAAAGAGCTATGAAGTCAATTATTTCACAGTACAATAGCCTATGTTCCTATATTCTAGCTAAAACTTAGTGAGGTGGTTTGTTATATCCTTATAAATGTCTTCCCTTTTAACATACTGCAAATGCATTCTAAAATTTGTGTTAGGTTCTGGTTGTTATGGGGAAGAATTAATGCATTCTATTAAATTTAACTTTTGCTGAAACACTCCTACATCAGCTAAAGCTCAGAGCTGTAACTGGAGAACCAGCTTCTACAGCAATTAAGGAATAAAATACCTGGCTTGTATAATCCATCTTTTGTTCTGGGAAATGCCCATGCTTAAATCAGTATGGCGTGAGACGAGGGCTTGTGACTAAATATTTAATTTCATCAAACTCCATCCATATTCTGTGCTTCGACAAGCCCCTTACTAGATAGATATTATTTCAACAAGCAGGAATGTTTCAATTAAGTGAATATTCAAATTGCTGAAGTGACTATACCATATGTCTACTATACTCCTCACAAAATCCTATATAATAAAAGGGTAATATGCAAATCGTTCTACCAGGGGGCAAGGCCAGCCCACCAACCGCCCTCTCCCCCTCACCCTGCCCAGCCCTGCCCCTGATTGGCCTCCCCACCCCAATCAGGGTGGGCTGGCCAGACCCTACCCATGCATGAATTCATGCACCGGGCCTCTAGTACAGAATAAAATACAAATTCCTCAGCCTAAAATGCAGGTCTATCCACCCATTTCTAAATCCACGTGCTATATCTAACCATCTGCATCCCTTTCCAAGAGCACCTGCCTATGCCTAGAATAGCTTTTTCTTATTTATTTAAGTCCCACCAATTCTTCAAAGTCCATTTGAAGTGGAACATAATTGATGACATCCCCCACTACATTTGACTTTGGATCTTCAGCATAGCTTCTTTTGTAGTCCTCCTACTGGTACAATTCATGCCAGTGCTTGCTTGTTCTCTCACACCACCTCCAAGACGTTAAAAATCTGTTCAGAGGAGCATAATTTGAAATGTGTTTTAGTTTTTCTCTATAGCTCAATGACTTGGACACAGCTGATGCTCAGTAAATATTTACAGATTTGAGATAGACAGTAGACAGGACCTCCATTAGGCCCAGGTGAGAGGACCACTGCCCTGATAGACCTCACACTTGATGAGGCCCTGCGTATTACAAACACACCTGCAAAATTAAGTATATTAAAAAGCGCATGAGCACTTCTGTCACTAGTACCTGTCACATAATATTAGCACAGCACAGCTCCTGGTCTTCAACATATGCTCTCTATCTAACAGAGCTCAGAAATGCTTTTTAGTGTTTCTTTGCCCAGTGTCCTCAAAACAAGTCTACTGTGTTACCATGTCCTAAGCTTTGTAGGTTTTGTTACAATCTGCCTCAGAAGCACTTAGGTTACAGAGAAAACATATTAATTAATTTAAATTCCTCCTCTCAGAGAGCATGAATGCAATAAATCCTTACATGGGGAGTATTGTTTCCTAGCAATCCAATAAGCCTTTTTCTTGTTTCTCTTTGTATTAAAGTTAATGACTTTAATAGCTAATTAAATGTATGAATTAGTGTAGTATTGCAATCATCACATGGCAGTTGAAAAATATTTTGCCATATTAGAATTTCATATTCTTTAATTTATATACATGTAAGTCTAGCTGACATGTGCATGAAACAGAATACTAATTATTTACATTTACTATTAAATGGTCATTGGACACTAGAATTAAGAATTTTTTATTTGAATAAAAAATATTTAATTAATTTTTAAGTATTAAATGGATATGTTTGGTTTATTTACTTTTGATTTATTGATATCTATTAAAATTTATATTCTTATTTTAATATGAATCAATAATATAAAGTAGCTAGAAAAATATATTTTTAAATAAATTAAGTACTTCTAATTTTTATATTTACTTTTATGTAGTATATTTTTGTAAAAATAAATTCAAAATTTATACAGTTTGGTGGTGGGTGCAATGGAAAAATACAAAATAAAATTTGTCTGGATTTTTTTCATTATTTTATGTTACTTTATATTTATTTTGTATAAAATATTCATTTCATTATTGAAAATATGTATAGAAAATATACACATGTATAAAAATTACCCATCACCCTGTCACTTATTATTTAAAATTTAAATGAAGACTAGCCACTTTCTACTATAATGAACATTTTATGCATATTCTTCCAGTCTTTCCAATGCATTTTCCTGAGTTTACACAGACATATATACAAATATATACTAGCAGATTACGTTTTTGAACAGGTATATACTCACCTGCAACACAATATATCCAAATTTCCAAAAGCAGAATGTAAGGGGATGTTTTTGAAGAATAAAAAAGTTTCTTCTAATTGCTATAACATTCTACAACTATATCAGAGCATAATACTTTGATATTAAAATCATCTAGTTTCTGTTCTGTTCTGTTCATCTGGAGTTTACCATAGTATAGATCTCTTTCTGGAACTGGTTTTGGTTACTGATACACTTCTATGCTAGTACCTGTGCCAGATTACTTGAGTTGTTCTTTTAGAAAGCAACTTACATATAGAAATTGACCTCTATGTTTGGAGCACCATAATGAAAACCCTAAAATAATATAAAAAATAAAAATTTAATTCCCCAGTGATCACTGACAAAGCCAGTGACTTCCATAAGAAAATCAGTAGACTTTTTGTAAAGAGAAATAGAATTATGAATTTACAATTTTGACTAAAAAGGAATGGTCATTTTCTAACCTAAAACTCTGTCTTAAGACCAGCCAATAGCTAAACATGGCACAAAGCACAACAGAGGAGGGGAAACGTGAAAAAAGCAAACGCCCAGAGTCCCCTGCCGAGGCATCTTACGCCACCAAAGAAGAGATGGGAGGTGCTGTGCACAGCGATTTCCAAAAGGAGATTTCACCCTGAACTCCCTCCTGCATTTAATCAACCGCATGTGTTGTTTATTGCTCCAGCGCCGTGAACATTATCACTTAATTAAATTGTTTTGCTCTTGGACTATCATAAATGCCACATCTCTTTAAAGCCATGTTTTATTTAGTTAAAGTTTATTATCTACAGAAAAGATGATTAAATTGAATGAGTGACTATTTCAGCTCAAGTTAAAATCAATAATATTTAGCTGGGTCTTAGGTACTAAATTCTAAAACTCTGTTTTTCACTTTGCTGGAGCCCTGCACCTAAGCATCACTGACTGTTCTTTCTCCCGTGTTCATCTATGATTTATGGCTGTTCTGGGAGGTAGGACGAAAGCTTCAAGGCCTCTTGCAGTGTTTATGCTTCTAATAATCAGAGGCGTTTTCATTTCTTACTCTTCTTGAACTGAGAGTGCCATTCTCTGTTTTAGAAACTTATAAAGATAGAATGCAAAATAGTTTAAAGCTTAATCTGTATTCGAAAACAGTTAATATCTGAATTTTTTAAAACTACAACTCTATATAAAACATGCCCTTAAATTTCATATAAAACAAAATCAGCTTAGGCCCTCAGCCTTTTTTTATTTCTTCACTACTCCACAATAAGGAAAGAGAGTTTTGAATGCCTCTGAATGGTTCCAAACATTAATTTTTTCTGACAGCAAACTTCTCATTCATGAAACTATAACTCACTTTTTAAAAAATGGTGTTTCTATTTTTTTATTTAATTCACTTAATGAAAATGGTTATAAAAACATTACAGAATGTTTAATGTTAAAAGACAAATGAAGAATTGCTGGAACACAGAGAAAGCTTGTCATTTGATCACTACAAAATTATTTTTTATTATGTTCAGCATGTTGGAAATTAACTACTTAAATAGGTATGGTTAAATTTTCACCAAAAGACACCCCCCTCAAAAAAAATGAAATCAATATATTTTACATAAAATAATTTGAAGTCAAATTATTGCTAAATTCACACAAAAAATTATCTAATTGCTAATTTGGATTACTAAAGTATATTTTGCCAGGAATCATTTTTAGGAAGTAAGGTGCAATAGTTCAGTTTCTATGGCTGTCTTACAATGTAATTATTTCTTTTTTTGCTATTAATATAAAATATACCTCTATTAAAAATAAATTAATGCATTTTACATTATATTGGGACTTGTTTACCAGAAACAATGGCATGAAAGAAATTTGAAAAATCCTTATAATGGGTCCTTTTGAGTGCTTTCTCTTTTTAGATCATTCTATTCATTCAAGTTCAATATAAAAATTAAATAAAATAGTACAAACATGATACATTAAAACTGATTAAGATTATACTGTAGAAGGTATCTTAAACTTATACTTTTGAATATATTTTAAAATTTAAAAATTTAGAAAGCAAAGCATTCACCTTTAACAAAACGATGTGTCCATGCAATGATTATTATATGCTTTGAATCTTTTAGTCAATTAACCTAACATCCATAAGACTAGTTTATCTAATTATTTTTATTTATCTAAAAATAGATATGCAATCTCTATAGAAAAGTCCTAAAACAGGTATTTTAACTTGCCATAAAATTAAAATTTTTAAATTTTTTTTATTATTATTGAAAGTGTTACAGAAATTGGAGTTTAAAATAATCTGAGGAAGTAAAGGATTTGGCCTATCATAAAAGAATAAAGACTGATCCCTCCAGATATTGAACCCAATACTGAAAGAACTAACCATTTTAATCATTATTAATAAATTTAAATCTAAAACATCACAAACACTTTAAGATTATTGACTTACACCATGGGATGTTCAAAGTCTCCCTTTCCTTTATTTTCAAACTTCTATTTGTAGGGAAAGGAAATAACCTTTCCTGTATAGTAGGTATAAAAGGAACCAGATGATTCATCTCTGTGAATCTGCTTGTTGAATTTGATGGATCATTCTTAAAAGCGACGTTGCTAATCTTCAGGTTTTCTTTTTTAGGTTATTCACAGATCAGTGGGTTTTCCAGCTAATACAGGTCTGATGCTCTTCTGTCTTCACACATGGTATTCATCATATCTTGACAAGAAAAGACCTTCAGTCTACAAATAACCTTCACTGAAGTAAGACATGTAAGTGGGTTTCTTTATGAAAGATAGATTTTATGGCTGAATAAAAAACAACTGTAGTTAAAAAGTGTCATTGCATGGCCTTACTTGAAGATTTTTTCCTTAAAGGAACTTTAATGTTTGTTGTTGAAACTACAAATAGACCCCAAAAAAATTCTTTTAAATTACTTTATCATTAACCTCAAACGCAACAGGAAGGGTTGATCAGCTCCATATTTTATCATTCTGAAGCGTTCAGCCTTTAAAATATTTAAGCATCCACATTAGTTCTTGTCAAACTAGCACAAAGCAGTGCATAATATGACCCGCATGTAAGAGCAGAACAAGATAAGAGGTTATAGACAGGGTGAAATTTCCACAATGCGATTGCCCTGTGCTGTAGATAATAGTTGGGCTTCATGTTTCCAGACAATTACTAAATGATGTTGAGTGTTTTCTTTATGTTTTCACTTGGACATGCTAAGGGAGAGAGTCAAATTTAGTGAATATTGAACTACCAAGGATGAAACAATAAATTTGAGGCATCCTACATGCCCTGTATTATTTCATATGGCAATTAGAAAAAATAAAAAATAAAATGATCAAATTTTAAGATGTCAGATAGCATGGAAATTTGGGTTCTTATGATATAAATGACAAGTTTAAAGACAATATTAAGAACTTCCAAGCTGTGCAAGAATCAAAATGACTTCTTATTGAAACTAAAGTATCTGAAGAATCTCTTTGAATAGAGCTTATTGTGTATTGTGTACTGATTGAAAGAATAGCTGTGAAACAGTTTCTTTAAATACCTTTTAAATGCTTCCATTAGCCTTAATTATATTAGCAAAATATTATGTAAACCAAAATATATCAAAATATGATTAATATAGAGCATTTAAAAGCACAAATTTTAACCCTCCTATTGGGATAAAGAGTGGTAAGAGGAATGTGGTGGCTAGCAATGGTTAGACAACACTCACAAAAAAATCCTACCAAATCTTATACCTCTTTATTCCATAGGCATTTATTTCAAAGCTATTTTATTCTTGCCTAGCTTTTAATTCAAACAATGATTCAGGGGCTATATATATATATATATATATATATATATATATATTCTCTTAATGAGATATAAGGCAATTTCACAACAGAAGGATTATATTTAGTGACTCTACCCCAACTTTTAATCCAGATTTCTATTCATTCTCTCATTCAACAAACACTGAATTCTTGATATGGATGAGTTCCTGGAGAAGCAATGATGAGTAAATAAGGCAGACGAGGGTTCTACCTTAAGAAGCTTACATGTGGTGAGAGAGAAACATAATGACAAAAATTAGACATAAAACAACTGCAGGCTGTAATATGCAATGACTAAAATAAACCAGGTGTTGTAATGAAACAGATTAGTTAGGGCAGGTGTCTCTGAGATGATGTTTAGAAAGAGAAGAAGCTGGATGATTATCTGAAAATCAGGATAAAGGTGTTTCATGCTGAGGAAACAGCAAGTGCTTGGAGAGTTCTGGAAACTTAGACAAAGCCAGTGTAACTGAAGATTTAATAATAAGATAAGGTCCACAAAATGAAATGGGAGAATTGCCCAAGTCACATCAGGCCTTATAGTCCTAAGAAGGGTCTGGTTTTATTCTAAAGTCATTAAGTGTTTTAGGCACTTTGATAGCATGTGATAAGATTAAATTCAATTTTAAAACACTAAAATAATAGTGATTAAGAGGAAAAATATTTAAGAGTGAAAAAGTATTTTTAAAATATATAAACATTGTATGGTCTAAAAGAAGTTAAACCTGACCCATATCTTGGAAACTTTGCAAGTTATCCTTTTGGCAAATACTACTAAATTGTCATGGAAAATAAGATTTATTTAAAAACCCAATGGGCATAGGACACTAATATATAAAAGTAATTTCAATCATATTCATATGTGCTGTAAAATAAAATTGCATAGACCTAAGCGTTCTGACGCAGAGTTTTGTTAAGATCACTGACTTGATAAAACTATTGAAATTCCACCCAAAGAATATTAAATTGGATGTTAACACAATATATTATGTATAGCCTTCTTAGTTTGTTTTAAACTACTAAATTAATTTTTACATCATTGCTTTCAGAAATTATTACTTACCACACTTAAATTTTATACACACTTAACATAAGAATACAATGGTTTTCAACATTTGGGAAAGTTATTCTTTTTCAAATTGACAGCTTAATAAATATTTGGGTGGCTATACCTGTCCTCAAGATCTAAAGTGAATAATTTAATACAATAATATTGCTCCATTGTGGATTAGCATGCAATGGAATTATAACAAGTTTGCAGAAATGCTTACAATAACATCACAAATGAAAATATAAATTAATAGACTTGTGGTAATATGTTTTACTTACTCAGGAAGATCTGAGAAAACAGCCAGCATTCAAGAAAGTGGGTGAGATAGTGTATCATTAAACACTTGAATATAAAACAATATTACAGATAAGATATTGAATATTTTAAGGTATTTTGTGACAAGCAAATATTAAGGACATAATGATTTGCCCTTAAAATAACTAAGAGTAGAGAGTTCAAACCTTCTGATTCCACTTGCCAAAGCTCTTTATATTTTGAAGTAGGGAGCTACCTCTTCCCTATGTTATTCAGGACTAGTCTCAGTGGTGAATAGGACAGGCTTGGTCCTACGTTGAAGTCCTAGGGATTGTCAAAAGCTCTTGGGCATTCCACTTCTACTTTTATAATTCACACATTCATTCATTCAAAAGTATTTTACTGAGTATTTACTATGTACCAAGCATGGTCCTAGACACTTCAGATTCATCGTGAACAAGACAACAAAAGATACCTGCTCTCTCTCATACATATAGAGAACACACTGATGGTTGCCAGAGAGGAGGGCTGTTGGAGGGATGGGTGAAAAAAATGAAAGGATTAAGAAGTATAAATTGGTAGTCACAGAACAGTCACTGGGATGTAAAGTACAGCATAGTTAATAATCTATACTGATAAAAGGGTAATATGCTAATTAGACCGGGAGACCTTCCTGATGTCGTTCTGGACAAAGCCATGGTGGTGGGGCTGAGGTAGAGGCGGTTAGGGGTGATCAGGCCAGCGGGGGGTCGGGAGAACAATTGGAGGTGATCAGGCCAGCAGGGGGGCAATTGGGGGTAAGCAGGCTGGCAGGATGGGCAGTTGGG